>JAQGAA010001572.1:0-15163 GCA_034696425.1 Isotoma viridis | reverse complement strand
TCGGAGTTTACATTTTTACATAATTGCCTACCGCATTGCTTACATTTTTAATTTATTTCCCAACTCTTTCTAACTGCATATTAATTAAGACTGTATTAGAACAAACCATTTTTACTCTTGTGAATCAATTCATCGTTATTTAATTCTTTTTATAAACAAATGAAAGTCGGGAGACATTCATAAGTTGCGGGGTCAGAAATTTTGGTAGCCATCCCATTATCCATTTATCTTTAAATATTTTTCAATAACACGTGTGTTTTATGTAAACAACTAAAAAACTTTCATCATACACATCAGACTTGCACTAATTATAAATAAATTATGCTTTTTTGACTATTAAATTTAATGATGAGCTTAGCGTCTTCTGTAAAAGTGTTTTGATTTCGCAACACACAGTAGCAAGCTTTGATATTTTAGCTATAAAAATTCTAAAAGCTTTATCTCTTGTTTATCATCTCAATTTTTTAATATTTTAATTATAAAAGCTCACAACAGTAAATAACTTACATAACCAGGCATAAATGACATGATATATATAATTTATAGCAAAAGCTAGACTATATTCTTCATTTTTGCATCATCATAAAGAAATGTTAGACTGTAAATAAATATTTCATCCTTGATTAAAAGCGTTTATAATTTATAGTGGTGGTGGTGGCAGTGAATCTTTTATATGCACATTTCTGTGATGAAATGACCACAGTTATGTTGTTACATATAAGAAACTAAGAATATATTTTAACTCTAAGTATAGAAAGAAATGCACATGTGATAAATGCATGCGAATTAAAAAAATCTTTTTAATCAATTAGTCCAATTGATGCCTCTGACCTTTGTAAGTGTTATTGAGCGAGTAATAATAACAAAAACACAACATGCAAAGAATTAATTGCTCAAGATCAAGATTTTTCTCGAATGTCTTGCTGAAAGCGTATATTAAGAATAATATAATATTTAAGTGTGACATTTTTTTAAACACAATTTTAGAATATTTCCTCACAACTTTGACAACCTAATTTAGATGTTGACATTCCTTACAAGCCGTATTGACACTGTAATCGGATGTTATTTTGCTAAAATTAAACGCTTAATTTAAATGTTGACATTGCCAAAGTGTGATGTCGACACTTTGGGAAATTAGAAAAAGTAACAAAACAACGAAGTTTAGTTAATAACTACACAAAGAATCAACAACTATGATGATGTTTACAAATATTATAAATAACTCAATAATGAGATTATTATTGCGTATGAAATTGACACATTTGCTTCTTAATGGATTCAATAATGATAAAACTAACTCATTTAATCATTAAAACAACTTCTTTAATGCTCCCACTGCCCGTGGCAAATTAAATTTACTTAAACCACACCCACTCGGATCCAGGTTCAAGTTGAAACACGTTCTACAATATGTTTATTTATTTAGTTTTTGACAAGAAGATTGAACTTACAAAGTTTTAAACTGTCACTGTATATGACATAAGATTTTGGTTTTTGCACATGATATGGCACACATTCATATTTATAAAGTAAAAAATGTCTCAAGTTTCCATTTAAATGTCTCACATATCCTCCCTCTACCTCCACTTGCATTGACCCCATACTGACTTTTATAAAAATTGATCAATATTTAAGCTAAACTGACTCCACATCATCTCCGGTTGTTTGATTTTGATACATTTTTTTGACAATTTTATTTCATACCCAAAACATCATTCCATTCCATCCAGCATTTCCTTCCTGTTGCTAGCAAATGTCTAAATTTTTTATGCAATCATAATATTTTTCTGAGAGACAAGTTATCAATAGCTCAAGGCTACTCATCCTACTACTACTACCTCGCATCACAACTTCACAACTGACTGCTCTATTTCGTTTTCTTACCAAAGTGTAACTTATTCCACTGAATTTTTCATCTTCTTTTCAGTAGTTATAAGATTTTTTGAAGGGCCCTTGGGTTCTGTCTTGTCCAGACTGAGACTGAATATCGTCCCCATATGTCTCAAGTAGACTTTTCTTGTCTATCTATCTATATGTGTCTCCATCCCATTCATTCATAGGCTGTATTTCGTTTTTTTATGTCATGTGTCAACAGACTTAACTCGTCATATTATTTTTGTTTCGTTTTTCTTTAAAATTTGATCAAAATAAAATATAAATATTTAAGGGAAACGAAAAAAGTAAATTCAATTTTATTTTAAAATACAAATCAAAATAAGAGAAATTTTTGATTTGGGATTTGGATTACATTTTCTGACATTTAAAACAAAGTCTTAAAAAGCTTTTAAAACTTCAGGCTGTTTTAACACATCCTGAAAAGTTAAGTCGTAATCGTATTCGAGAATGGTAAAAGGTAGGATTGTATTTTTGTAAGCGGGTAGGGACTATATCGGGAGGGACATTCAAGAGAAAGTTATGTGTAGTATATGATGATATAATATTATGAGTATAGAATTGTGATGTAGTTTTGGTGAGGATTTTGGCATATAAGACTTAGTGTGGCTGTCTAGTTGGGATAAAAGTCGTAAATTGTCTCTTCGTGATATGAAAAAGTGAAATATTACTTTTTAGCCAAGAAATGTGGTGAAAGTGACAAGGAAATCCTCCCCTTTCTTCTCAAACTATCCGTATATGTATGTATATATACACGTACATAATTTTACACCGCAAGAACCGTCAGCATCAGTATTAAACTTGTTCATACCTAATGTCTCGTTTTTTCAATAAATTAACCAGTTTTTTCATTGTTTTTATTTCAAATTTACAAAATCAACTCAAAAAAGAAAGATTGTAATTTAGCTCTTATCACTTAAAAATATCGTATCTTATCTTCTTTAGAAATCTTTGTTTGTTAATTACCTAATCCTACGTTTTTAGTTTTTGTGTGAACGCACAGTAAGATGATTTACAAAAGGACTTGTTAAGCGTTGAATAATGTGGACCCAGAGGTCAAATGAGACGAACAGAGCTCCTTAACGGCTTTTAAACACCCTCCAGCCTTAAATTTGTACTTGAATATTCAAAGAGTTCAAGATTCATATTATCCAAGTAAAAATTAAATTGATCTTCACCAGTACTTGATATTTTCAAAGAAATACAGAAATAGCTTGAACTAAGCGTCTTTTCATGATTTACTCTAGCGGAAAATTACCATAAAGAGGTTATGATAAGTTAAACATAGAATTATTGATAGTGATAATATTAGTTAAAAGCAATTAAAAATCCTTTAATTGTTCAGCAGTATAAGGAAAAATCTATGGAATTTATGAACCGTCCCAACAAAGCATAAAATTGAGTATACTTTCTCTTTTTTTAAAAAAATGCCTAAATTGGAAATCACATCTGAGGTACGGAAGTATGTGTGCAAGTCTCCTCTCTCTCTCTCACTTCTTCTTATCAGGTTGGTTCATTTTTACCAAATTTTCTCCAGCTGTCATCAAAGTTTCTTTGAGTTGGATTTATCAGAAGGGGATTATCAGTCTGACGAATGAAATGAAACGAAACTGAAATTTATTTTGGCAAACAGAAGTTTTACAAAAACTGCCAACTCTCCTTCTCAATCTACTTAACTCTATCCCTTTATAGCCCTCCTATCCTAAAAGGTTTGTCCATTCACAACGTGTCTCCCTATTTCTTTTTTAAAAACCTTTTCCCTCTAGCATAGCAATAATTTCAAAAAGGTCTACAGAGTCAGTCATGTCACAAGAAGTACCAAAAAGTACATCATAAGAGGAAACTTGACCTGACCTTTAATTTGAAAGAAAGAGCAAGCTATAAAAATCTTACCCTTTCAGCGTTCACTGTGAACAACGCTTACTTTAGCATTTATTTCAGTATGTGTAGTCTGCAAAATTGAAATGTTGTCAAACATATGAGACTTGAGAAAATTGCTAAATTTGTTTCTCCAAAAAAGCCAAGAAAATTTTACATACTCTATATGCCATAACCAACCACCACCACTGGTTTATGTTTTATGCAAGCAAAGAAATAACTTCGAACCTAATTTATAGAAAAAGTTTTTGGAAATATTTTTTCCAGTTTTCCACATTTCCACCTACCTAGTTTTTTGTTTTAACTCGTAGTTTTTTTTGCAAAACTACCATGTCGTACCTAAAAAACCTACATGTCTGTGAATCCTTACTTTTCTAAAACGATGCAGACAAAGAAAATTGTATTTTCTATCCTTAAAATTTCCTTTTATACCCAATACCAAGAATACATTATGCAAAAAAGACTCTTTCTCTTAAAATCTTCAAATTTTCAAGAAATATTTTTTATGTTATAAAACAAGAAAGATAATGGATTTCTTAATTCTTCTTCTTTTTGTCATCTTGATTTTGTTTTTTTAAAGAAGAGCTCCTGAAAAGTATCTTCTGTTTTTTGATGTATTTCAACTTCAAGAACTATTTTTCATTTTTCTTTGAAAGAACAAAATAAAGGAATTATTATTAACTAACATTCTCCATTCTGTCTATATAGCTCTTCGTTTCTTGCAAAACAACAAAATATTAAGACGGATTACTTAAGAGTAAAATACAGAAAAAGATTCTCTTTGAACTTTGAAGTCTTCCTTGCAAAACAAAGAATTTTTAGTAGAACGACTTTCTTTTTGTAGATTCACCTGAAGTAGAACTTTCTCACAAAATATTTTGTCACAAAGTTTACTTTATGACATAGGATTACTTCTTGCCATTTCTACTTTTTTTGCTTTTTACGTAGTCCTATGCGTTTTTTATCCAATTCCAATGAGAATATTTTTATTTTTGTTATTATTCCTCATTTCAAAATAATGTTTTTAAGATTTGTGTTGTAAGTTAGAGTTGTTGTTGTTGTGAGTTCGAAGTTAGATTGTATAATAACATCATTCCATCATATCATTTCAAAGAACTGCAACACATGATACAACACAATAAGAAATTATTGTTTAGTGCAAAATCCGAACCCGGTTTGTGTGTGCCGTTATTACTATACCTTTTTTAACGATATTACATTGTTTAGGAAAAGCTCCAACCCTTCAGGCAGTAGGTCTCTAGTTTGTTAGTTTTCTTGAACAAGTTGAATTGAATACAATGATATAAAATTTCATTGTATTTTTTGTTTTGTTATAGCCAGAAGGAGTAAAAGAGTCAAAATAACGAACAAAAGAAATAGGTCAAGAGTCGAGAAGATCTTATCCCTAAAAAATAAATAAAACTAGAGAGTGTTTGTCCTTTGCACCACTGCACATTCATTCCTCTTTCTCCTATTCTTCCATATAAAAGAAATTGCACTCTTACCTAAAATCTTCACGGAAAATTCATTACATTTTGTAAGATTTTGTATTTGTACTCTCAGAGAACAAGGTCAAGTCAAGGAAATTAATTAAATTGTCTTGTTACAAAACCCAGACTGTATTTAACTTTAATTCGTTCTCCTTTCGGCGTAGTTTTGCCAACACTTATTTTAAAAACCTAGGTCAGATAGAACATTGTCTTTATTACTTTTAAAGACAGGATGTCTCGTCTGACAAGAATGTTAAAAAATAATATTAAAGTTAAATAACCTAGAGAAGAGAGACTTTTTTGGCAAATAAAATACTACGCTGTTTTTTCGCCTTTTTGTTAAAACTCACAAAAACGCGTAAAACGTAATAGGATATTTAAAGCGCATTACAGTGTTTTTTTCAATTAGGACCCTCAAATCCAACCAAGCCACTTTCACTCATTTCATCGAACTGCGATCATATATACTAAAGTACATACTAATTCAGTGTCAAATACATTGAATTCCCACGTTTCAAAAAATCCCAAGTGTCAAATATTATTACAAGTCAAATGACATTTACCTGCCTAAATTTCTAAGAACTTAATCAAAAAACTTATTGCAAGCGTCTGGATGATAGATGTTGATTCAATCTGATTTTGACATATCAAGTGAAGCATAAAAAACGAGATCAATCTATTAAAACGTATTATAAATTGCTACTTCTAATAATGATATGTAACATGTTACATCATAACATCAACATTTGACATTTTACACATTTTCTCAGTACTTCTTTAAGGTACTGATCTTGTTCACTTTTACTACTTCCCTTCTTCAATTTAAATCCAACAGTGACAAGCTAATTGTCAAGTAAGTTCACTCACTCAGTACAGGCACCCTAACCTACTTATTTTATGTATTAGGTATACATGAGCATAATACACAAGTTGTCATCTTTGAGAAATTGAATAAGAACGACATGACATGACATGAGTGACATAGACATCTCATATTTGCATCTCAATTTCCTCTTTCATTACTCTTAAGTAACACATTATATTGAAGAATCTCTAGACTACAAAACTGTACCATTTTCGAAGAATTGTCTATATCAATTTGTTTTGATTCTTAGGATCGGTACGGCATTTTCAAAGACAAACGATCAGTATTATCAATACATCTTAAATTTTTAAGTGACTCTAGCGACTCGGACAACCCTAGAGATCAGCTTCTCCTAGAAATCTGCTCAATTATTAAGAAACACTGCCAATGAATGAAAATAAAGCACGCAAATAATGATCAAACCATTTTGGATTTGTGACCACTTTGACTCATATCAAGTTAGGTCAAACTAATCCCACTCCATTAAAGTACAATTTGTGTCGATCTAACTATAAACATTTAATCTTGATAATTGCATTAGTTGTTGTTGTCCTTTCCTTAGAAAGAACTACGGAATTCAATATCACTTCGTATTATTATTATATTAATCACTTAATCAGCTTCTTTGAATCCTAAATCTCCTGATTCCTCTTGTGTCAGTTGATTTCTTTCAAAACCCAAAGACTTTTATTCTTATTCTACTAATCAAGTTGGTTATCTATTATGTACCTCTAATAATAGGTTTTAGGTTTCTTAACAAAAACACAAAAAACATTTCAATTATCTAATTGCTATTTCCTCTCCAATCCCTTTGGGATTTTATTTCGCATTGATTTCAACAAGTTAGCAAACTCGGGGTTTTCACTAAAAATAATAAAATCCACAAGTAATTGCGTAGCTTGATGTAACCCTTTTTATGATTAGCAAAATTACTACTGCTTTAAATCTTCCCTGATTATATTCAACCTTTAACCCCTACTGGTCACATCTTATTTTGATATTTCAAGAATAATAGGCTTTTTTGCATTTTTGTCTTATAAACTCACTTTTCTTGTGTCATAACATACTTTGATTGATCCGTCGTTATACACAAAAGTCTACTTCATTTTATTTTTATTGGCGCAACTGACTTTGACATGAGCTGATCAATTTGTTAGATTAAAAACAAGCTGTTTTTGTAATTATCCTTGGTCCAACGTGCTAGACAGATACGATAAGGTCAATAGGTCATACACATGTGCACTGAATGTAATACCGAAGTTAGAAAATGAACAAGATAGATTTCTGCAGCTCAGACTTGATAACTTTTATCATTTTTTTTTTATATATTGCGTTGCAAGAACCACAACCAAATAGGTTGTATTCGCAATTCGCTGGTCACAAGAGATGATCGATTAACTTGATCAAAACATATAATATTCTCTTTTCACATGGGAAATCAATGGCAAAGAATAAATGAGTAAAAAGCATATAACTTTCCTTATTTACCAAAATTGTTGCACATTCCCTGGGGAAGCAACTTATAACTTAATGCGCTTAATTTTCTTCTAGACCGTAAAATAATAAGAAATAGAATGGTTTTTAATGTAATAAGAATTCTGCACATCATGTCAAAATGCGTCATAGTCCATTGGGTCATAGTTCAGACTTTTAGCGAAATTGATTAATAAGGGAAAAATAAGTCGTATTTTTACTTAAAGACACGTGGAAACGTAAATTACAAGCTCTCTTTAAAGATTATACTGTTTATAAAGTGTGTATGAATGAATGTACGCTTATTTATTAAAACTAACAACTAATCATTTTAATTTCAAAACAATTATTTTGATTTTGACCCGAATCTGAATGTTGCATTTATTTTTGTTTTTAATTTGTTACGGCAGGTGCATGCTCTACAAGTCAGTTTCAGTGTGAGACAGGCCAATGTATTCCGGCTAGTTGGAAATGTGACTTTGAGCAAGATTGCTCAGATGGAAGTGACGAGACGGATCCCTCTTGTCCAGGTAATGATGATGATCTTTGACCTTTTTTTCATACACCCAATAGTAAACTCAATAGTGCTTGGATATAGTTTTTTTAAATGTGATTCTGCTACTACTATTTCTATTGTGCTTTAACCTTTAATTTATAATTTTTGCATTGCATGGGCATTTATGGCATATATATTATCAACACAAAGTATTACAAAGGAAACTAGGAAACCATCGTTAAAATTAATGATGATCGATTGCTCTCGACGAGATATTATTTAATAGTGAAGTTTCGAATTGCGTCATATATGTATATAATTTTGTGATAAAAAGACAGTTTGTTAAAAGTTGAATGTCAAAGGAACAAAGTTGTATTCCTAGTTGGGACGTTGGGAGCCTTGTCAAGGAACTTTAGATTTCTAGCATCTTTTTGTGTTGATCATGCTGATTCAAATTTATTGAACTGGAAAAAAGAAAACAAAGTGAGTATTCATAAATGACGTGTATACAATTTTTACTCCCATGTCAGATTCAATATGTCCAGGTCCAGGGTAATTTTAGTTTAAAGTTGATCCTTAGGCCTTAGGGCTGGGCTGGACTTGACAGAATGACTATATAACAGAGTAACAGGTCAATCTGCCACCACCCACTGTGTTGACACAAAAGTCTACCTAATTAGCATAAAAATGACTCACTTTAATTTCGATTCATCTGAATCCTTGACCCACAAAAACGTATGAGATGACCCTTGACCATTAAACAATCCCATGTTTTTCATATAGTTTCATGGAAAAAGATGTTTATATTACGAATAAAATAAAGCGTAGGTATATTATGAACTAGATAAGTTTTTCAAGTTCAGTAAACAACTTTCTAAAACTTAAAATGAGTTTAAAACAAATATTTTGTACGTTTTGTTTTTATCAACACGAACACTACTCATTTCTCCGGGTAGAATTTTAAACTTTTGTAAGGTACATGTGTGACCTATATTTTGTTTCAAGTACAAAGTTTTCGAGAGAACTAACGTTGACATGGTGGAATGAAAGATGATGATGAGATCTCACAAAATCTCCACTTATCTAGTGAAACAGGAGAGTGAAAGCAGAAAGTGTAAGTAGTAACAGTAAGTAGCATCTATACACTATTGACTCTTAAGTACAACTCTATAGAAAACAAGTGGAAAACAAACATAGAAATATTGAGAGAAAAGGGTTTCAGTACTATCACTTACTACCACCACTACATATCCAAATCCATGGCACAAGTTGAAGGCTTGAGTATTTGAGCTTTGACCTATTTTCAAACTTTAAGAGGATTTCCTTTAAACTATGTATACCTTTCATAAACCATGTGTAAACCTTTTTTGGAAGGTTTTGGAAATACCCGGATTGACCTGAATTGGCCGGGTCAAAGTTTATTCAAAACGTAATTTAAATTTCTTTGATTTTAAAGTGTTAAATAATTTTTTTGTTCAGAATTTGTGTACAGATTACAAGAAACCAGAATCTGTATCAATTTCATAGTTGAAAACAGAAGATGATTGTGCATGTGCCAAATGTATGTATGCCTATTATCGTTATTCTAAAAGAGTTTTTTTCCTCTTTTTTTATAAAATTTTATTTTTTTATTTTTCGTCCAGATGTGTTGTTTTTGCTATGCTATAATATATAATACGAATATTTATTATTTATATAATTTATATATTCGTTTTTTTGAATCCCTTAAGAGTCTAAAAGATAGCCTTGACATGTTCCCTTTATCTACTAGTAATACTAATATCCTTTCTATAGAAATCGCACCAGTTACTAAAAAGATCAAATAAATACTATATAGAATTCATAGCAAGTTTATTCCCTGAATTTATTGTCTTTTTTCCCTTTTCAGCTTTCACTTTCCCTTTCTTCACTTTCTTTTTTGCTTGAACTTAACAAAAAAATAAGGCTCAATTTATTCCGGGTGGTTACTTACAATTCTAATACAAATTTCAGGATTTCATTTCAAATTTTGAATTTGGGATTCTTCAATAAGTTAGAAAATTCAAATGTCAAAGATTTAATTTGTACCGTTGCGGTTCATGGGTTGATAAGAATTTATGAAATTGGAGTTCAATTCGAAGTTTGATATTTCCATATAAATTTTTGTTGAAAGAAAATTCTGGTTTATTTTGTATTCAAATTTATATCACGGTCTCGATTTCGGAAGAATGCCACTTTCGAGATTTGTTCTAAAAATTTCTATAAATAACTTAAAAAATGCTTTAACGTTTAGACAAAAACAGCTCAAAACAGTTTGGGTTAAGAAAGAGAAACTTATTGTCAATTTTATATTCTGTTTTATAATGTAAATACCTTTGAAAGGTATTTTCGATTCAAAAAATTTTATTAGACGTGCAGATTTAAATTTGATCTGGTTCGGCCATGGATTGTTGATGAAGGGGTTGTATTTTCAATTTCGTTTTTAAAAGAATGAATTAAAAAAATGAGGGTAATAGTAATACACAAGTTATTTTCTGGTGAAATTTTAGTTGCTTTTTGCTACTCAAAGCCGATTTTACTAACAAAAACGCGTCCAAATAATTCCTAATATTACACAGATTCAAAGGTTATGTCTCCTAATGCTTTAAAATTGCAATTTGTATTGATTTTGTAAAATGAAAAACCTTTCCAAATACAAACCCCAAAAAGGGTTAAAAGAACCATTCCTAAAAAACTAAATTTAATCTCATAAAATTGAAGTAGATTCTCTCTTCTAAAAAATCTAGGTTTTTAGAGTAAGCTCTCTCTCTTTTGGTTTTGTTATTAGATGAATTTGAATTAAGGAGAAAGGGTTTGAAGGAAATGTGAAGTTGTGATGACTCTAACGTTGTAATGCACTCTAAGAAACATTTTACTTGGTTTGTAAGGTGTTATGGTTGTTTGGCCCATATGGAATATATATATATTTGTAAGAAAGCAAGTGGAGAGAGGAAAGGGTCGTAAACTAATTAAGTAAATGGAGAAGGGACTCTCACGTCCTTCCTTCCTTCTTATTTACACTCTATTCTATACCCAACTATACCTATACATATAGGATACACACTACGAAGGAACTAAAGTGGATTGGATTCCAAAGATTCTAACAGGAGATTCTTTAACAACCAGAAATTAGAGCTTTCCTCTCTAACAAATACATACAGAGCTAGTATTAGTGAATTTAAGTCATTGTCATCCGAATGGAACACTTTTCATATGGGGTTGTTCATAAACCTTTGCCATGTGGGTTTTTTAGGTCAGTGGAAATTGCTCGACTTGTCTTTTGAAGTGTGTTTACAGCCTAATAGCTGCTGAACTGTTGAACAGACCCAAACTGCATTTATTTGCTAATAGATCTAGAGTAAGGATGTCTTTTCTACCTCTATTACGTTTCAGATAGATTGCTTTATTTTATAGTGTCTGCAATAGGACACACGACTAAATGTAAAGTTACTCTTATATGATACTTTCTAAATAAGAGTAAAGGTTTCTCACGAGAAATGTTTATGATTAGGCGGTGTGGATTGAATTACTCAAGGAAAGGGTTTTTGAATTTCGGGGTTAGAGGCGTATTCCTTGAAAACTTTGAAAAAGTCCGAATTCTTTAAAAGTAAAATGAGGTTGGACTAATTTTTCAGCTATTTTGATAATTTTCTACAATATTCAAGAAACACTTTTTAATTAACACCAGAATTTTTGTAGGAATAGTAGAAACTCCAAGAACAAAATGTCCATACGGCTGAATTTCCTAAACTTCTAGGAAAAAAAATGTTTAAAAACTTTGTAGTTTTAACCAAAATAGAATTAGCTAATTCTAAGTCAGTAAGTATTACGCCCACCCTTATACATATACACACACTCTACTAGGTAATTAAATTGTGCCGACACTGCACTATCCTACCAACCAACTATAAGAAGCATATTTGGGTGAAAGTACTTATCTCAAGTATTAGTACTTAAGATGGAAACAAAAGACGATATGTTTTACTAAATAAGAAATTTATATAAATACCCAGAGTTTCTCAGCACCAAAGACTTGAAAGAGAGTCAGGTAGAGGTAGGTACGTAAAATGTTTTGTAAGAAGATTTGTTAGTTGAATTGTAAAGGCGATGAAGGAGAGAGAGAAGACCAACCAAGTAGAATGTACATTTTCTCTCATCTCAAGTAGTAAAAGGGAAGAAGAGCCCTTCGGCCCATAAATCACCTCCAATTGGGTTTGTTGTGTCTCCCGTAGAAAATTTATGCGGACACCCAAACACGAATTATCTACTTTAACCATCTCAAAATACAAACAAAAGCCTCTAAATTCATCCCAAGGAATAGAATCTCCTTTCATTTCTTAAAATTATTGACAAACTACCATATCCACGGCACTACTCTCATCCTATTAAAAACTTACGAGGAATTTATTGAAATTCTTTATGTCCTCTATTTAACTACTATTACCAATTTACACATGAATTATCGCCTATTAGTACATACCGTATTTCCCATTTTAAAACCCCCCCCCCCCCCCCGCACTGACCATTTGACCACTGTATTTGACGCATACTGTACAGACCCAATTTATCCGCCTCTATAAATTGGTGGATAATTGAAGTTGATGCATATTTTATTACAGGGGGATTGCAGAGGCCAAAGGAAATTAATTGATTTTTTTAATTAACCTTTTAATTGTAGTCTTATTGTCTTATGCTTTACTGAGGTTGAGTGTTTTGAAGTATGATTTTTCCAGACCCAGAGGCATGTTTTTTTTATCAGGTTGAGGCCGAATGACAAGGTTTTTAAATGGACTCTTTTTCTACATTTTGTGTACAAAATTCGGCGAGAAGTAAGAATCTAAAGTCAGTCAGTATTACAAGTTCGTTCGTGTACACGTAACGTGCATTTACAGAATTGTATAACTAACATATTCGTATACAATTACATGTATCAGACGCGAGTTGCTTTGATATCTGATTTGTCCCAATCTAATTTTAAGACCAATTTGTAACCTTACGTGCTAATATTATATGTTAACAAGCTTTCTCGGATAGTCAGTATTTCGCGTGTAGTCACTAATTACCACAGATAAGAACCACTGTGACAACTATCATCATCATTTTATTATTTTATTATTATTTATTATATTATTTAAAGCTGTACATTATTTTCAAATCAATACCATAATACCAACCACCAGAATAAAAACAGTTAATATAACTTTTACAGTCGCTTTGGTGTAGATAGCGAATGAGTTTGTTCTCGTTTTTTTTATGTTTTACAAGGGCACTGTCACAAAGTAAACCACGTACAGCCAAAATTAACCGGGACAACGTCTCAGATAGCTACAAATATTGCATACAATATATCTTTTAGTAATTAAGCGATTTAAAATCTATACGACGCTGCCAGCGTCTTGGCAGCGAAATAATTACAACTGCATATGTCATTCCGATTAACATCCAAAAACATCTATTTGACCTATAAATCATGCCAAAAATATAATTAAGTACTTAAAACGCTTTCAAACGCTTGCAGCGCCATCAGCGTCTTGGCAGCAAAATAATTAAAACTGCATATGTCATTCCGGATAATATCCAAAAAACATCTATTTGACCTGTTAATCATGCAAAAAATATAATCAAGTACTGAAAACACTTTCAAGCGCTTGCAGCACCGCCATCAGCGTCTTGGCAGCGAAATAACTAAAAATGCCTATATTCATCCGGATAACATGTCACGACCAGAAAATACAGTGGCAAAATATTAAAATCAATGCTTACATATTTGAATCGTATTTGTTTGAATAACATAAAATTACACAGATCCCTTTGGGTGAACCGGATACAGATGAGGAAGATGATGAAACTAACGAAGATAATGTTGATGACGGAGATGAGCTTTATGTCGATGCAGCTCCCAGTTCTGTTCATCTTGGTTACGCAGAAGTCGTAGATGAAGAGGTCGATGAGACTAAATGCGAACCGTTGGTTATGCATAGTGCACGCCGACTAAACTTTGAAGACGAAATTATCGATAACCAAGCTGGACTTGTGAATGAAAGTTTAGAAATCCCTAATGACAATTTGTAAATAGAAAAGCTTAGACATATTTTAAATTTAATGGTTTATAGTGTTAATAAACGCGATAGTCATTGCAATAGCTTATCTTTGAGTGCTCATTTTTATCTGTTTTTCCATATTTCAAGGGGGCACTTAATAATCCTTGGAGGTTAGCTGGATAGAATTAGGTTTATTTAACTTTCACGTTGCGCGCTGTCAAGCTTTTACACTTCGTGGTTAAAGCATTGTAGGTCCTTACCAAAAGTTGGCTTTCTGTGGCATGATCTTTATGTGAATTTTTTTATGCCACATGGACAATTTTTAATTATTTACCTGACATCACGCTGATGGCGCTGCAAGCGTTTGAAAGCGGTTTTGTTACTTGATTTTATTTTTGGCAGGAATCGTATGTCACCAGGATGTCCCTTGGAGGTTGTCCGGATGGATGGATTCCAGTTTACATATTTTGCTGCAATGACGCTGATGACGCTGCGAGTATTTTAAAGCGTTTTAAGTACTTGATTATATTTTTGGTATGATTTATAGGTCAAATAGATGTTTTTGGATGTAATCCGGAATGACATATGCAGTTGTAATTATTTCGCTACCAAGACGCTGATGGCGCTGCAAGCGTTTTATGTAGTTGATTATATTTTTGGCATGATTTATAGGGCAAATAGATGTTTTTTGTGTGTTCTCCGGAATGACATATGAAACTTTAATTATTTTGCTGCAAAGACGCTGGCAGCGTCGTATAGATTTTAAGTCGCTTAATTACTAAATGCTATATTGTATGCAATATTTGGGGCTATCTGAGACCTTGTCCCGGTTAATTTTGGCTGTACGTGGTTTACTTTAGTGACAGTGCCCTTATAAAACATAAAAAAAACGAGAACATACTCATTCGCTATCTACACCAAAGCGACTGTATCATTATCATAATAATGGGGTAAACAATGCATTCCATTTTACAAAACAAAGAATTTAAATATATATAACCCTATA
>JAQGAA010001571.1:0-15167 GCA_034696425.1 Isotoma viridis | reverse complement strand
GTTTGAATGATAAATAGAGAACATGGTATATGTGTGACATGATACATTTTTGTATGAGAATACTTGAATACTATGTACTTGTTGACTTGACTAAAATAAAATTTTATCACAATGAACAACATTTCTTCCATCCTTTCCCGAAACTCTTTTTTCCATCTGATGACTCTGATCGTTGCTTCTTTTTCTTGTCAAGTAAAAGCTCATCTCCAAGTCGTTTTTCCCCACTTTTGATGCTAATACTACCACCTTTTGTAGTGGTTAGAGCACTTGACCATACTTCGTCACTTCCTTTGATAGCGAACTCACTAAAGTCATCATTTTTCAGGCGCTCCGATTCTTTATCTTGTTTCTTTTTTAACTCTTTAGCCGCTTTGTCTAGTTCTTTGGAAAGGCTTTGAGCAACAGGTAACATATTCGCTGTTTTCTCCCCTGCATCTACTTGATTGAGCTGATTTGCTAATGAAGACTCAAGAATACGATTCATGAAATCCAAAATCTTTCTGATCGCTCGATTAAATAGACCTAATAGCTGGGTTGAGGGGAGATCAAGTTCTTTTGCTAATTCGTCTACAGTTTTGTGCTGAAGGCCGAGTCCAAGCAAAATTGCCGACTGAACTGCTGAGACTTTCAATTCACCCATCTTGCCCAAAAAGTAAAGAAAAAAAAGATTTTAAAGAATCATACTCACTGATAAAACCTAAACCATACTAAAATATTCCTCAAAAAAGAACTATATCTATGCACTTACTGGACATGCTAAGATCCTTAGTGACACTAGTTTCAAAGTTACACTTAGGACAAGGAATAGCCTTATTCTTCTCGTACTTAAATCCTTTCCTACGAACATGATCTTCACAGAAGCAAACTTTACATCGAAGACACGAGTATTGACCTAACTTGTTACAAGACTGACACTTGTAACTCTCTGCTTCGAGAACTTGACAACTTGCTTGATGTTCAAATTGGTCATCTTCACAGAGGAAACTGTTGCAAAATGAGCATTTAAATATCCTTCCTCCATGCTCCCAGGTCCCACGTTGACATTCAATACACACTGCATCAGCTAGGGCACAGGTGCTGAAAATTAAATGTCACAACTAGATCTTATCCTTCAATCATCAACATAGTTTACTAAACAATTCACAATTCAGCCATAATTTCATGACATACCAAGCATGACTCTGAAGACATTTTCTCCCATGGCACACCCAAGCTTCACAGAAATCGCACACGGCACCCTATAAACAAAGTAACAATCATTATGCATAAATAAAAAGTCACAGGTCAAATAACCCAAAAAACTTACCACCATTCCAAGGCCGGTTGTATAAACTCCCGGATGCCGAATGACACAATCTCCAGTTTTCAACATACACTTGACCTTACCACAATGAGCACATTGTGGAAGACGCTGGACATACTGACAAAAGTAACAAAGTGCCCTGTTTCTTTGACTTCTTTTGCACTTGTCACATTCCATAATTGAATTACACGGCTGGTCAACAAGACTTCGATTTTCCTTCGCTTCCCTGATGTTCTTTTGTCGAAGCTTTTGCTTCTCAGCCTTCTTCCTCTGACCTGTCTTTTTCTTTGGCATTTTTACTCCAGTTGTGATATCACCTTTGACCTAATTTGCAAGGATAAATAAATAAGATTTATTTTAAGAAACTGCAAACTGGGTTTAAAAAAATTAATTTTGGAATGTGCTTTAGTATAATGTGGACACAACAAGTTCCCACTTTTACATTATAGAGGTAGCCAATAATAGGAAAGAGAAATCGTTGCAAGTAGCAACTTAAGAAGAGAAAGGAGAAAAGAGTAGTGGTAGCAAAAGCAAGTTGGACAAAAATAGGGAATTGTGTTTATTGAGGGAGAAGGATAATACTTTCTTGAGGCCTTTGTCATTTGTATGACGCTTTTTAACATCCGTCTTGGTCGTATGGATTTATTAAATTATTGTCAAAATTATGCCAATGCTTCTTAAACACTTTCCTTAAAAAATTAAGCGTTTCATGAAATTTTATGTAGAATGTGTTATAAGTTTTTATAATTTTTAGTCCGTCTGTAGAAGAAGACTTTTTGAAATTTTTCAATAAAGCATTTTGTGAATTTAGCAAGGAAATAATTTTAATTGTAAAGAAGGGATTTTAATTTCCAGATTCAATTCCAATATCAGAGATTACTTATAATTTTATAATTGAAAATTATAAGTAATCTCTGTTCCAATATATAGTTTATTAAGTTAAGAATCTTGGTAATATAACAATTTAATTTATGACATGAATGATAGTGGTACTATTTGATCAAATATTACACAGTCTAAAGTATAATTGTAATGCTTAGCTTGTTCTTTAAAATAAATAGTTAAAATTAAAAGATGTGTTGATCTAACACATTTTAGTGTCAACTTGGCCATATAAGTCTTAAAATAGTGTAGTGCATCCCCCTTCGATCTAAAATACAATAATAATAAGATGGTACTCATAAATATGTGAATGCGATGGAGGTAACTCGATCTCACTGTTGATTCGAAATGGAAGGTTCATTGTCATTAGTTAATTGTTAATTCGATCTATTAAAGATAAGAGAAATTTCTTTAAATTGTTTGTGTACTTTTAGTTGTTAAATTCTAAGAAATGCTTGGCATAACATAATTTTTTCTGTAGATAATAGGGAAGATAAAATATGGTACAATGACGCATTTATTACTAAATTGAATTGGGTTCTTTGCAAAATATCACTTTTTGCAATTTTCGCATCCATACATAAAAATATTAAGATTTGTGTTCCATTCCAGTCCAGATACAAAATAGAAACGCTTCTCAACCTAGTATAAATCTGAAAGTTAAAAATGCAGATTAATGTAGCTAATTTTAGATTGAAGAATCTAATGTAAAGAATGAAGAATTCAATTGAGTATGAGTTTAATTGGTTTGATTTATCCTAATTGAATTTTAATGGTTAGTAAAAATATCGTTATATATGATTTTCGTATGAATCTATTTATTTTGAGATTGGGAATTTGGGAATGGGACAAAGACAAACATTGATGTGGAATTCTATTATAACGAAACCTACAAAAAGCATCTGACTCAGAAATTAAACGAACTCTCGCCTGACTATGAATCAGAGAAAAATTATCGGTTATTAAGGAACAATAAAACTAATTTTTATTTTTAACAAATAAAAAGAAGGAACATTGAATGTAAATGTAGCACATAAATAAATAAATTAATAGCTAATTGAAATTATTCAATTTAAAAAGAGCAATTCACTTTTTGAAAAAGATATGATTCAAATTGAGCGAAATTAAATTAAACTACAACGTATTTATTCATTTTTTTCTCTAAAATTAAATTAGAAAAAAACCTTGGACTGATTCTTTAAAAAAGTTCGTGGCAGACTGGATTTTTTTACTGGTTTTTTGTTTAAACTGCAAATCTAATCTTACTTATAATATTATTTGTAAAACAACAACAAGCCAAAAGGGTTTCGAAACCAGATCAGGGAAATAATTTCAGAGGGTGTTTGTCTTGCATACTTAACACATACAAAATATAATTTGACATGTAAACTTTTCTATCTTCGTATTCATACAACTTTATGAGAATGCCACTGACTTCTCTTTAGGAGATTCAATCTTTCTTCAATTGCGTGTCTTACATTTTATTATGTTCTTTAATTTTTGTTCGAAAGTTGTATCTTTGAATATTGGGTAATTTTTTTTTAAGAAATTCAGTCCAGTTGATTTTGGCAGCTCATTTGCTCGAAAATTTTAACGAGATTCTGAATGAGAAATGTTGATGGAAGGAACACAACCTATAAAGATAAATTTATCATGATTTTATATTAAAGAATGACTTTGACTGCACATTCATTTAAGTTTATGACCCGAGTGATTTCACCAATTAGGTCACTGTCACTATACTTCAAATATATGACACATAGATAGACAGATATGAATTGTTGCATGGAAAGGGCAAGATAAGGTTTATAGGTTTATTATTATCTCCTTGACTGAAAAGTAAAACCATGAATGAATTGATGCTTTTTAGCTTTAGTCATACATAATAAATACATATAAGTCATCATAGCTAAATATTAGCCAAGTCAACATCATAAAATCATTCATGAAATACATTTACATTTAAAGCACTTAATCCAATTCCATTACACTTGTATTTACTGAAATAGGATCCCATCCATACCCGAAATAATTTTATAACATAGGAATTATGACTCCTCGTCTGCCAACTTGTCTTATATGAAAAACCTTTTATAAAATTATAATCTCTTTCCAACTTACAATTAACTTTTATAAATAGAACTAAAATGTTTTTCCAGATACAATCGATAACGAACTTAAAACTCTCAAATCCTATTTTCGGTTTCAATCAATACAATTATTTTTATTTCTATTTAGCCTTATTTTGCTAATATTCAGTTTAATTCAGTTATACACAAGAATCGATTAAGAAATGCAGAAGCTTGATAAAAATAGGATGGCGAAACATAAATTTACTTAGCTCTCTAGAAAGATAAAAGCAACATATAACAAAGCCAGCCAGCTATTGCAGTAATCTAAAAGTAGTAATCATAGTGGATCAATTTGATAATGAAATGGAATGGACATCGCATTGAATTATATTTTTTATAGATAAAGGGGTATTGATGGGTCTTCTTTCTCTTGTATAAAAAATAAAAGCTATCTTCAGTAACAAAGTCGTCTAGCAAGTTAGTGTGTGTGTATAAACTTGGCATCGTCATAATAATATAATATAACGTAATAATATTATTATTATTCCCTTCTCTCTAATCTACTAAACTACTAGTGACTAGGACACACTAACTTAAATTTACTTATACACATCATCATCACCCATTTATTATTTGTCTCCCATGAAATAAAGCTCTGAATATCCAATTCTTTTTTTACCTTTGGTTTATTATTATAAAATAATGCTATATATACAAATGTTCGAATCTTTTCTTAATAAGATTTTATATTTATTATCCCGAAGAACTCCCTGTTGTCCTTATACAGCTTTAATATAAAACTATGTTACATTTGGACATTGCATCGGAAAATCTTTTTAGTAGTAGTGTAATCCTTAGTAAGCATAGTGTCTACTAAAAAGTATATTTTTTAACTATAGTAATAATCAGTAAAAATGCAGTAGTAGTTAGTTAGTAAGATCAAAAAGTAAGCAGTAGTAGTGGTGATGTTAGTGTAATGCCAGTGTTAATGCTTATACGCTTTTATGATAAGTTTAATGCCTAAATACGCTAATGCTGGTTTAGTGTAAATGGTATGCGAAGTAGTAGTGGTGGTAGTAGTAGAAGCGTATGTGTGGAATAAGGTTAACAAAGACAAAATAAAAATTTTATTAGTAGCATGGGTTCTTCGCTTGGTATTCATCAAATACGTTCTTCGCCCCTCTTGGATGATGATGATGATGATGGTGGTGATGAGGGTCGTTCCACGTCCATTTAACCACTTTACTAATGCTTTTAGTTGAGATTTGAACTCGGACGAGTCAAGTATTCAAGAAATACATGAAAATAGTTTGAACAAGTTTTTTAAAGTTTTTCTCCCAAGTAAAAAGAGTGAATGCATTGGATAGCTTTTAAATAGAAGAAGTGCCCCATCGTACCGTATAAGAGATGCCATTGACGACTTGTTAAAAACGATTTTTGAAGGAAAAAGTTGTAACCCTTTCTTATACTTAGTGAGTGCACCATCATCTAGCAGTGTGACTAGTGGCAAAATAGTATCTTTGAGTCTCTTCGGCAGTCGTTCACTATTTGACTCAGGAGGAACTACTGGTAGTGGTAGCTATTATTATGACTAGATTTTGCTGTCTTTTTTTATTTTTTGCTTGAAGCGATACGTATAATATAAAATATATAGAAAATCAAGGAGGCTAATTACAAAATATTTCTCCAGTAGAGAGAGAGAAGAATTTACAGGTGGTACAGGTGTGCTTGGGACATATTTATTTACATTGTTTTAAAAAGTGCATTTTTGTTTGGTGTTTTCGGATGCAACTGCAAAGTTGAAATTATTGAGTTGTTTCGGGATTTTAATGTGTATGCAGTAGTATGATTGTATTTGGAGGCAATCAAAGTGTTATCCAGCCCGAAATTTAATTGACAATTAGCAGAATTTTTTTTCTTTATTTGAAATATTTTGTGAATTTTAAGTTTTGTAATTATTTTGTGTTGTTTTATTTTGTGAAATGGGAATTCTATCCAGATTCTGTGTTCTGGACTGTGATCAGTGATTGTGTTGTAAATCAAATTATGAATTAGAATTCGAATTGAAATACAAAATTGAGATCGAACTGCATTTACAGGCAAAAAAACATAATAAGTAGAGATAGATAATGGATTTAATTTAATACATATATTTGCGACATGGATATTTCACGTGAAGTATAAACTCAAATTATTTTAAGTGTAAGGAAACAAAACCGCATATGATGTATGGAAACTTATGTTTGGAATGAAGCACGTGGAGTTAAATAGAATAATAGGATTCGGGGTTTTCGTTCGGATCGGGTTTTCAACTATTCAAAGGGTAGCTAAAGCTGGAGTAGTAAGAGAATTCAAGGTAAGCTTATGGAATTTATAGTGTTCTTGAAGTACATAGTTGATTGGTGTGTATTATTTATAGTTCGTAAAAGCGTCATTTAATTGTCATACTCATTTTATATTAGTTTTAATAATTTGACAAATGTCTTAGCTTTGAGATCATGACAGTTAAGTTAATAGGTGAAGTTGGAAATGGAGAAATGGGAAGTTATAGTTAATAAAGTAATGAATGCGGTTGGTTAGGTGTAGAAATGAATGGTAATAAATAACGTCTTTTTGTTCACCGAAAAGAGATCAAGTGTGGCATGTGTACAACATAGTCAGTGCCACTCGTACCCGGGTATCGGGGATGTCAGTGTGGCTTGCAAAAATTACATACACACACGCGATCAACGTAGTTAAGCACTGGTGGTTGTTGGTGGATCAGATAGAGTTGTGTGAAAGATTGAGCAAGGAATGTGAGAGTGCCGGGTGAATCCGGGTATTTTATTGAGACTGTCAAACTAGTAGATGTATGTGGTGTTGTTTTTGCGTTTGTTTTCGGTTTTTTGCCCATGTTACTCATGATCTGTGTATAGTGTATAGTCAGTATGGGGAGTAAAGTAAATGCATATAATCATAAATATTAAGATCAAGAAAGGTTCGGAAGTTAGAGAATTCAATTTATTTCAATTTTGAAATAAGCAGTGTTTGTCATGTTCTTAAAATTGGTTTTAGACAAATAACAGAAACTGCAGTGGAGCATTGAATGCATTTATACTATCTAGTTTACTCGTAAAATGTACTTGACTTTCTTCGTTTTTAAATTGTTTCAAGGAGACATAAAAATCGGAATCCGGGTTGCATATATTATGCACACATTCCTTTTTATACCCTTGAAATCATTTACACGGATGGAATTTACTTGTACAAAGAACTCTTATTTCGTTGAGTAACCTTGAACGATTTATTGAGTATTCAAATGTTAAAAAAGAGGTTTCTTGATCAGTTTTTTTTGTATAATTACCATTACCAAGGCTAAATTGTCAATTGTTATTTAAAGTATTTTGATTTTGTTCTGTTTTATCTTGCACTTGTTCATTCAGCAAGAGATTTGGTATTTAGACAACGAATATTACGTTGTTAGTTAGACTAGCAATTTGTAGACTTTAGCTAGAATGGATTATCCTTCGGGTTTTTAAAAGTTAGTTTAGTTATTTAGACCGAAACCGTGAGTTAAGTGTTGAAATCGGTGTAAAAATTCCGACTTTATTAGTATTTCGTGGGAAACGGGAAACTATTTTTGGATTTCATCTGATAATTAGAAACGATAATAAAAATGACACTTGTTTACAAAACGCTTCAGTTATTTCAAAATTACGATTTTAAATAGGAAAAGAGTTACGTGTTTTTCGGCTGTGTTGAAGTTAAAGAAGACTTTATAAAAAATAAGTCTACTGTTTACTATTAACTTTCAGTACACTAAATAAGACAAAAATGTACTTTTTGCGTTTAAAATCTTTGGCTGAAACTGAGTGCTCAATAAATATTTAAACAAATTTATAAAAATTCCTCAAAATGAGCTGAGCCATTATTTGGTAATTTCTACTTGTGTTAATTGCATAAAAACGTTAAATATTTACAGATATTTAAAGTTTCATAATGTATTGACTGTTCTTAAATGCTATAGCATATTATTATGTAATTGAAATACAATTTTATAGATAATTGTAGGAGGGGAAAACGTATCTTCAAATGAACTAGCAAAGCTACTTTATTGCATTTATTAATCATTAAATTTTAAAATTGTATGTTTTTCTACAATATAATTTATTATTGTCGAAATAGCTACTATTATTGTGAAATAGTCACTATTTTACACATTTGATTAATTTGGGCATAGTTTTTCCTATTTTAAATTTTTTTCTTAAGTTTTTTGCAATATTCGTGTGCAACATCAATCATAATCAATCACCTACAACTTACTTATTACCGGCAAGAAAGTGGCCTAAAGCTAAAATGTTACTAAACACAATTCCATAGATTGAGGTCAGAGCAAAGTATGCAGAATGTAGAGGAGAATCGTTTTCTAATTCCGAAACAATTCCAAAATTTATTTGCCTTTCTACTCTGGTCAATTTTAAATAATAAATTGAAAAATGGCAAATGTATCCGGCAACAAAATTAAATTTTGATGTAAAACCTAAATCAATTCCCTTTCTTGTAAATTTTAGATTTCTCCGAAAGTCAAATATCTACATTGTTCAAATTTTGCATCCGTAATACCCAAGCAGTTAAAAATGTAATAATATGAGCTTGAGCTACACTTGCGAACTTTCTGAAAGTCGCAGTCGCAACTAAACTGTGTCCATGCATAAAAATCTAAAAAGCGTCTAATGCGTTATTTAAATTCTAATAAATCTACTTGCAATTTTAGAATTCATTAATTTTAAATAGATTCTAAATGTTTCTAATTTTTTATAGCTTAAGGTTGAAATGATGTCACCTCAGTACACATTCAAAAACGTACTCGTCGTGAGTCATAATCTCTTAACTGGAACGACTTCCAATAATTATGCATAGCATAATGCAAGCTTGAAGTTTATTACAGAAGCTTGTTCATTGTGATGTAATTGCACTTACTTACAGCATACTAATTTAAACTTTAATTACCTGCTTAATGATGCCACACGTTTTCACGTATTAAATATTGGCCATATTATTATTAATTGAAAATCTGCATTTTAAATCGAAATCAATAATTCAATCTTATGAAACTAATATTAGAAATTGCTAAACTAGTAGGCAAATTAAAATTTTGCAATACTGACAAAAACAAAATAGAAGTTAAAGTGCATACAATCAAACTGCATCTCGATTCATGTCACATGAACAACGTGGAAAAAACCTAACCTTAATTATCCCCCTTCCCTTTCTTTGTGACAGTTACATACAATCACAGTTTCATAAATTGATCTGCATTTATGATACGTGTCCAATTAATGAAGGTCAGTTCATTTGATTTGATTAGATAAGTAAGTCATAGTAGTGTTGTATGCAAGTATGCAAGTAGTAGGTATAAAAATTATTATGTTATGTTAAAAAAAGTACAAGCAAATAGCGACAGTGACACAACAACTGAATCTGCGACACCAATCTCATTCAACACTTACTTTTTGATATGTCAAACCTAGGCTAACTTTTGTCTTAATTTTTGTTTTTACTACACTGCGCTATACTGTTACATTTTAAGTGGGACTTCACTCACATACATGTAATTGGCTTGTATACTTGTAAACTCAAGTAAGCTGACTTTACTTTACAGAATGATAAACCTAAATTACCTTTTAGAAAAATACAAGCTATTTAATACATGTCTAGGTAACTTGCACAAAATGACTACAAATCTCTCAGTTTGTAAATTCTAATATATATCTTACATTAGTCACATTTATTTTAATTAATTGAGGTGTGATTAGTAAAAGAATTATTCACATGAGAAAAGATATTGTTTGCAAGTTGTTGGACTAATAGAGTTGAGCTATAATATAAGTTATTAACTTATTCTGTGTCCTCTTTTTTCTATTATTTTGCAGCAGCCTCGCCTAGTTTGCGTACTTCAGTTTTCAGTATAATATGAATTTTAAATTTACATCATGTATTCTACTTTTAAGAAACTATCATCATCATCATCATAAAGTTAAGTCCGTAATTTAACCGTAATGTAAGCTGTATTTGTATAACAAATATTTTATTGCATATTCATTGCGTATTCTCATATCAACATTGTGCACGTCTAAATTATTGCGTTTTATTTCCATCCCTTGTCTTGTCTCCTTCCACTCTTACAATATTTTAGTGAATTTCATTCTGTAGTAATTTTAAAATTTTCTGATCTGACTGAACTGTCTCTATATGAATTGGAAATTGGAGTAATTAAGCTCTGACCAGAGTACTAACATAATTTGCAATCGTTGTATTGTATGACCAGCAACGTTTTCATTATTGTCTTGTATTCAGTCTGACATATGGGCAGGGAGAAGTTGGGAAGGCCAAAGCATTTAAAGCCACTAAGAAACCCTCAAAGACCAAAACGCTTTGTGAATACAGACAATTTTTAATGCAAAAATATATAAAAGACTTTAACACCAATAAAATCGCAATAATAGAATGAACTTGAATGCGTGTCTATGTATATGCATGGAGTCAAAGTAGTACTTTCTATGTACTGCCCATTAAAGTTGTCTGAGTTACCTTTACTTACTCTATACCTTCATGAATTGATGACCATCAGTCAGTCAGATGGTCAGAGTTAGATGGTCCATCGTCAATCCATCCCTAAAAGTAAATTGATGAATTGATGCATATACGTATGCAAAAGATGTTCTCAAAACGTTAAATCGTTTTTAGTGAATAATATAATAAAAAAATATTACCTACTAGGCCTACTACTAACTTTGTTCATAGTTGCAGTAGTAGTGCGTCCACGTCCGCAGTCCCAGTTCGCATGCATTTATATTAATCTAAAAAGAAAAATAAGCAAGTAACCTGTTCCTTTCGATTTTTTAAACCCCCTTTTTTATACATCTTTAAGGAAGAAATATTATAAAAGTCTCTTTGTATCTAAAATTCTTAAGTCTAAAAATGTTTTCTCTCACTAAACTACTACCACGACTACTTCATCTTGGATTATTTTATTTCTCATGGAGTTTTTTATTCATCATGGCAAAATGCAATTATTATCATTAGTTTGAGGTTTCAACTTCAGTTATCTCGCCTGGCCCTCAGTTACTTTTAAACATTTGTTAGTGTTTTAATGTGATATTTGAGGGGCGTCTCTTCGACTTATACCTACTTATGTGTATGTAATAATAATATCAATGTGTTCAATACTTTCCAATCGCTTGAGGATATTGTGGCCTGAATATTTTTTTCGCCTACCAGCTGGTACTGATAAATTCATAGGTCATGTATCCATCTATCTTTTCATGCATTGTATTGTTGTATTTGAATAAAAATGAATATGTACATTTTTAAGTTTTAAATGCCATAATAATATTTATACGTATTTTGCTCTAGCTGACTTTATTCAAACTTGATATATGATGAGTATTATATTGTAAAGGGTTTCATATATGAAAAATATAAGAAAGAACAAGTTCAAAAATTGATTGTTATGCATTGGATTGTTGTTATTGTTGTGGATAAAAAGATATAGAATTTTTAACTTTTGAGCAAGGTAAATCGACGCCACTACTAATGATAATGGTAATAATAATAAATAATAATCTAGTATGATATAAACATAAGATAGGATTTAAAGAGATTTGCATGCATTTGAGTCAGTAGTAGTAGTGTTGAGTTTTGAATACCTGTATAGTATTGAAAAAGCCATTCTGCCCGATTTAATTGAACTTGATTGAGAAGTACGTGTATCTACGTGATGATAAGGATAAAAAAGTATATATGATGTTAATAATAATGAGAGGATTTTGATATGATTGGAAATGAAAATGATGATAGTTCTCTGTAAACTATGTTTTCATTAAAATCTAAAAAATGTGTGGGACCGAGGGTTATATATTGGAATTAAATGTTGAATTGTTCATCAACATCATCATGATATCCCTTGTATACACGAAACATTTACGGAGATAAGGTAGTATTAAGTAGTAGTAGTAGTAATAATCAAAAACTATCTAATCTGCATTCTGTTTGTATACACGTACGTCCATTCCATACTAGTCTTTGGTTGGATGCATGCAATGAGACTTGCAGCAATTTATTATCATATCATATCAAAATATTATGAAGACCTCTTTTTAAACGACTTTGAAATCAGTTGATGAAATGCAATGCATTATTATTATTGAGATGAATGTATATTACGTTTTTAAAAAATTTATTGCAAAATATTAAACGCTACGCAGAACAGCATCAGCTTTTAATAATATGTAAAAAGTTTGAAGTTGGAAGATATTTCCCGGAGGGGGTTGAGAGTTGAATTGAAAATAGTTATGTAATTGCGTATATATTTCATATTGAATTGTACATTGTGTAGTCATTATTACTACTATCATTGAGCCTGTAATGGGGTTTTTTATTGCTATTACGATTTTATATAATTGAGAGGTTAGAGCTATTAAGTTTTAGATTGATGAAGATGAGACTTAGGGCCCTGTTGTATCAGTCAATTGCGTTTCCCACAGTTGGTAGTCGTTTTTCATTAAGAGGTTTAGTTTTAGTTAGAATTTCAATTTGTTGTATTAAGTGGAGTGTGCCTACTTGGAAATTCTTGGGATGAATTAGGATTATTGTTTTAAGATTGGTAGGTTAAATTGGTGGAAAGAGGTTCATTTTTTTTTGTTTTGTTTTTGATGAGATGAAAATTTGATTTGAATTGAATGCAGATTACCTAATTTGATTTGTAATGTTTTTTTTGAATTTTAGACATATTGAAGTTGCTGACGCTGATTGACGAAATCTAATTAAGAGAAGAGTTAATTCAGAGTCAAACGGAACTTGTACTTTGTTATTGGATTGGATAAATACAAGTTAATATTTTGGATCAAGAAAATGCATCTAAAGCTAATGGTGTTAAATTTGTGGAAAATATCGTCACCTTCATCGTTATCATCTTCATCATCATGCCACTCCGATTTCCCCAAGCTGAAGTTGCTGGGAGAAAAAGGTGACTGAATAGTACAATAAAAGAAAAAATTTAAAGTATCCCAAAATTTTGCAGAGGATAATCTCTCCTGCCTGGTTTAAAATAATTTGTGCGTGTATTCAAATTTGAAATGCAACTAGGGTATTAGTAGTATAGTTAAATCGTCATTAAAAAGACTATTTTAGTAGTTAGAAAAGGAAGCATTTTGCAGTTAGCTAGTTTGCTAAGTTGCGTTGCATAAAAGAAAAAGAGAGTGGTGATTAGTGTTATTTTTATTGAGTGTCTTGTTGAGTTACTACAACGGTTTTAAACTGGAGCGTTCAACGAGCCTTCCGAGCGTAATGGGTTTGCAGCCACTGGAATTTACGGACTGTCTTACTGACAGTCCATATTTTCGGGAGAACCTACACGCTCATGAAAAAGAATTGGAGAAGACGAGTTCGCAAATCAAAGTGCTAGTTAAGGATGTTAAGGAAATCCTCAATGCTGCTCGATGTAAGTATTAAGAAACATTTCTAAAAATTTTTTCAGCCTAATTAAAAATAAACTTTTATTATTGTTTGCATTTTGTTACACACGGGATTTAAGTAGCATACACTGTACCAGAAAAGTGGTGGCGGTGAATGGAATAAGATGATTTTGTCGGTTTCGGTTGTGCCGGTTGTGGTAAATTATTTTGACACATTTCCAGGAACTAGTCCCTAGTTTTCCTAGTTATTCCTAGTTTTTGTCTCCTCTACTTTAAATAACAACCATACCGTTCATTAGTTGTAGGCATTAATGTACTAAATACTAAAATTTTTATGAAGAAAGTGTTACCTAGCAGGATTCTTGGCTAATTGCATCATCATCTCATAAAGATAAGTGGCCTATTCGCTTATTCATCTTTATAGATATGTCCTTACTACTACTAACTTATACAACAACTACTACTTACTATCAAATATCACACTACCCATTAAGAGTATTAGCCCATCCATCCATCCTGGTTGTTTGCCTGGGTTACTATTTACATAATCATTATAATAATATGTATAACTTGGAAAGTGTAAATATGTGAACCGATAATGTATTAAAATTCAAAGGTTAACTCGTGTTGTTGAGTTTTTAGTGTATTTTATTACACACATATGGAATAGCTATATGGCATCGGCATCAATTATCACCTCATGTTGTCCCTGTTGGTTTTATTATTGTCTCTAATTTCATGATGTCAGGAATCTTTCCCGTCTCCTATGTCTTATTGGATGGAAGGTGGTTTTTTCTCTTATTAAGTTACTTAAGTTCAGATTTTATTATTATGTTTTATTATATAATTGGTTTACTACACAGAATCAATGGCAGGGTCAAGGGTTCGGCCTAGCTTGGGTTGACTTGTGGCTTTAATGGTATTAGGTATAGTATGGAAATTGCATGTGATTGTATTTGTGTCTTTAAGGTTTTTATACTTTGGTGAATACAGCAGTAGTAGTAGCTTTAGTGCATGTAATTTAAAAAAAGCATATTTCTTCAACTTGTTAGCCATTCATTGGATATAAGAAAATAGGAATCCATTTGATTTGTGATTGATCACTTGATGAGGATGATGATCATCGTGTATTTGTTTCGTTTGGGTTTACTTAATCGTGATGGAATTAATTTTTAATCGAAGATGATGTCATTATTTAAGTTCTTTGAATAAGTTCGAGTTAAAGGAGTGGGTTACACCTATATATTATCCCTAAGTATTATATGGCCATGTTCGTAATTTCTTGTTTGTTTATAACATCCTGTCTCTCTGTCAGTAGTAGTATAGCACATTTTTACACGTACAAAAGTAACCAGAATGAAGTAGCCTTTGCCAATAATTCCAAAGCTTACCTGGTTGTGTTTAATTATTATGGGTGAAACCCATTATAAGATTGCACATGTCTGTCTGTCTGTC
>JAQGAA010001570.1:0-15167 GCA_034696425.1 Isotoma viridis | reverse complement strand
CAAAATGAAACTTTTTACATTTGCATTACCTGTCGGAAGTGCCATGGTCGTGGTAGCGATATTGAATTCGGTATGATTTTTTAATTACATAATGTGGTAATTATCAACTATCAACAATTACAACAAAAGACCAAACACACCTCCAAAATCTTATTTTACAATCTTGATCGTCGGATTAGCTTTTGGCAGTTGAGTCACCCACACCCATATTTTGGAACTCGTGTTTCAAAATTTCTTACAATTAGTTATTCTGCATGGCTAAATCTAGAAATACTAAATCATGCAAAAACTACATAATCGATGCCCAGGCCACGATTTAGTTTTTAAATAAGATAACCATTGACACCGTCACAAAGATAAACAAACACAAAATCTTGATTAAGAACTCTTTTGGTCTTATACTAAAAAATAGTGCCACTTCCGCATCTCCACAATCCCCAATACCCGTTCTCTTAATTCCTTTTTAAAACAATAGATTTAAATGATTAATAACATTCCTTTTATAATATCATTTAGGTATTTGTACTCCAGTCAATAAGCCACTTCTCAGAGGTACAACTTACAATCGCACTCTCACAGGAAAATATTTTTGGTATGATATTAATAAATATTGTAATAAAAACTTATTATTCTTTTAATTCTTCCATCGAGACCTTTCACAAAAAATATGTTTTTTTAAAGCTGGAATATTCAACTTCACATTTGATGATCAATTCACAATAATTTCACTGGTTTTATCCATACTTTTAAATCTTTACTTATGGATCGCTGTGATTTTCAAGGTAAGGAAAAATAAACTCTACTTTCTTTTAAGTGCAAATTCTATTTGCATTTAAATTTTCAAAAAAACTTTCTGATTTTATAACTGGTAACGTTATAGGGGAATCGGGATCACTTAACGGTTTGGACTTTAGCATCCATGGTCATTCTGATTACTCACAGTTTGAAAAACTCCATTGATCTTCATTCATACCTAATGGAATATGGGAGTGAACCTATTTCCTCAGAAAGTCAATTTTGGTCAAGAATAAGAGAGTTAATAATTTCAATCCTGATTGACATTTACATGATAATAGTTTCTATCCAAGCTATAAATATACTTTGGAAAAATGCTCCAGTTGAAGAATGCTCTTTAGAGGATTCAAGAACTGTTCATATCGATTCCGCAGTCGTCCCCCTTGGGCGTCCTTTGAAGAAAGTTGTGCGCTATTATCGCAAACGTTGCGAATTGGCGACTCAGGTTTTATGGGTGGTGGAAATTGTAAGTTTTATTTATTAATTTTAATTATGATTTAAGAAGCCCTATGTTATTTTTTCCAATGTTATAGAGCCATATAGGAATTTGTTTATTTAGCAAAGTTGTAGCTCTTTCATATCGCAGTGTTTATAAAAACAATATAAATATGCAAGTTTCCTTCCAATTTGCTCGAACTATCAAACAATACTCATAAATGCAAATGAAACGATCAAGGAATCTGTAGATGATAATTGGAATTTAAATCCAATGGTTATTTCATACACGTACAATTACTCTAACATTTTATGTACATTTTCGAAAATAATTATTCCCAAAGGTTTTGTCAACAATTGCCATTTTAACTGCAACAAAATACATTTCCAACATTGACGTTTCCCAAGACTTGGATTCACCTGAAGACGAAATATTATTGATTGGTAAAAGCTAAAAGAGTAATCGCTTTATTCTTTAAGATTCTGTAAAATTATTAAAACAAATTTTTTAAATTATGATTGAATTTAGGTGAAAAGACAAGAGATTATTTGGAACTAACGGAAGACGTGTATCTACACTTTGGACGCATTGCCATTGGTGTAATTGGCTTCAAGCTGATTGCCAACAAGGTGACAATAGGCTTGACATAAAAAATGATTGAAATGACTACGGTAAACCTTAATAAAAATTTATTTAATTTCAGGCAAGAAGCCGATCCCTTAGAACCTTGTTACTTATCCACATGTCTCTAATAGCCATTTCCATTGGAATCCTTTTTATTTTATTTCGAACACAAGAAGACATATACCAACAAGTTTCAGGATGCTTCGGCCTTTTTTCTGCTATTGGTGATATTTTTTTCAGATTTATTATTGTTTACTATTTCTCTAAATATATTGAGAAATTAGATGTAGTCGAAATGACTTGTTTCGAAAACCTATAAACGATTTTACAACTTAAAAAGCTCTGTGTATACGTATTTTTTTCAATTGGATACTTTTAACGCTAACAATATACTGGAATTTTAATTATGATTAAAATAAAGAATTAATTTAAAAATAATGAAAGCACCTGTGTTTTACAGTTATACAAGCTTCTTCTTTCTTATAATAAGTTTTAAACAATAAAATAAAAATCCTGATCTAAAAAACAAGTCTATGGAAAACACTAAATAGTAAACTGAGATAAAAAGTGAAGTCATTAGGTTTAAATGTAACAAAACAAAAAGGACTGTAGCGATTACGGCAGATGCACTAAAAATGTGCATCATTATCCAAGGAGTTAACAAAAGTTTCTTTTCCTGTGATGAGAAAACACAAAAAAATATTTAGTTTAAAATAAAATAAGAAAAATGGGTTTAGGGTAAAATCTGGACAAAAAAATGTGGACAGACAAAAGGTAGACAAATCATAAGAAGGACAATCAAAACAAGGACAATAAAATAATCTGGACACAGACATAAGATGGACAGAGTACTAAAGGCTAAAATGGACAATATTTAAATAAATATGGATTATCTGTCGCTCCAAATGTTTCTGTTTACGAATATTTATGCTAATTAACCATTTCATTGCTAAAAATAAACTCATCTACACTAGCCTTATGATTTCAGTACAATGCGAAAATTCCTAAATATCCACTTACCGTGAAACTCGATTTCAATCCTCCTCTTAATAGAGCCCCATGGTAAATGGTATGTTTTAAAAAAAATAAATGGAAATATTAAGTCTCCTGCCCAGAATATAGCCGCACTCTTTTTGAAGGTTTGAAACAGTAAGTCCACAGGGGGATCTAAATCGAGTTTTACGGTACTTTGATTCTGAAGCTTCAATTTAGGCTAGTCTATAATTACGAATCTCAAACAGACAGAGATGTTGCAATCACAGAAACGTTCACCACTATGTCCAACAGGGATATACGTTTGTGTCTCCAAAATTCCCAATACCTTTTTAGAGCGTTCGCGTTCACGAAGGTTAAGTTGCGTTTACGAAAGTTCACCGAAGTACTGAAGTATATAGGGTAGTTAACTTGACAAAAGGTTGCGTAACTTATAAAACTTAGTTATGTATGCAATATAAAGATTTTGAGGGGTGTGGCTCTAAATATGACTTATCATACTACACGATATCGAAAACCTAATATAAAGCCATTGCAAGATAACAAGATAAACTATCTAGATGATTCGTCATCACAAAATTCAACACAAGTTTCGTCATCAACTTCAATTAAGTGAAATTAAAATTCAATTGTGGACAAATGAAAGAACTATAAATACACCATGCCGTGTGGAGAAAATTGTCCATTACTGTCCATGTTTTGACATTGTCCATGTTTTATTTGTCCTTCATTTTTTTGTCTACGTTATGTCTGTCCATATTCTGTCCGTCCAGATTTTACCCGGCACCCAAGAAAAATAACTAAAAAGAAAGCTAGTATTCGCTTTACCTGAAGAATGTACACAATAGTCAAAACGTCTAAAAACATTCTTGCATATCGTATAAATTTCTCTTCTAAAAACAAGGCTTTGTAGTTTTTGCCTAAAATACCAGACAAAAATTTAGTACAATTATCAAAATTGTATAGAATACATAATAATTAACCCCAACTTACTAATAAGCTTGTGATAATCTCCACCAAATAAGAAACCTGTTAAATGCCAGGTAAGTAGATTGTAGAGATTTCTAGCCTAGAAAAATAAAGAGAAATTACGTACAGTACAACGGTTTTTAACCAAAAATAACTAATTTCTTTTAATTAAAAAAAACTACCAATTTTATAAAGTTGACAACATTCGTCTTCATACAAATCTCCCCTTGGCTATTTCGTACTTGCACATTTTCATCCTCATCATCATCGCATTCATCAACAGCATTGTTATTTTCATTCTTGTGACAAATTACAATTCTTTTCTGTATAATACCACCACCCCCATTTTTCAAACACTTATTATCTTGATATGCATTATCCAATAGTTCATTATTTTGAGAAACAGTAGCACAAATATTATTATTCCAATCAGCATTAAAAGTTCTTCTAATGATTCGATATTTTATTCGAATTATTTTCATCTCTCCCCAAATTGCTGAACTCACTGCTAAGAACAAAGGCCATGTGTTTACTAGGGCTGGTTTTGATATGACGAAAATTGTTTCGGATAAATGTATCACATCGATAATCATTGATATTAGAAGCCATACAATTACTATTAGTCTTCTTCCCTGGATAGAATATTACCAAATTATAAAGAAATTTAAGAAATTGATTAATTTAAAAATTGTTTTTTTTTAAATTTAAATTATTATACCATAAAAATTCCACATATGCAAAGCAGTAGAGACAACACAACTCTGTATGTTACGAATATCCAGTATAGAATGTCGATCCAATCTGTTTTTATTATACAAAATTTGTAATTTTTAACTCAACTCTGATTAAATTTTTTTTTTTAAACTCGAAGTTTACTTATTGGAATATTTCGATGCTCGGCTTCATCATCGAAATGAGTAACTTTAGCATGGTCCTTGTATAGCCAAGAGAAACAGGCAATCTGTTAAATATCCGTGTAATAAATTAATAATATCGTATTAAAATTCATTTGCTATAAAATTGTCAAACTAAATCGGATTTTTTGTTTAGAACCCTAATTTGATTTGTATAGAAGGACTAGTTTATCATATATGTATAATTGAAACAGTTAAGTCTTTAATTGATCTTCCAAACGGTGACCAAAATCGCTTTATTGTATTTAGTCAGATATGGCGTATCGATTGAATATTGAAATTTTAATGTCATACACAAATTTTCTTGTAAAAACTTATGAAATATCTAAACAAAATAAGTCCATACTCCAGTAAACTCCTTCGGACCCGAATTCTTTTCAAGATTTGTATACTATTTGTAAAATAGAACCGTGAAATAGAATTATTAAGATATTCGAGTACAATGAAATTATTATTATTTTACAAATTAACTTATAAATAAAAATCGTTAGAGCAAAATGGATTTAGATAAGAAAAACATCTAGACAATGTGCATTATAAAAATTGGGAAAAGTTCCTTGGACGATGTGATCAATAATAATGCGATCAATTATAGGTTAACTGTTGTAAAAATCTTGATATTGGTAACATTTGAAAATGCAAATTCTTAATTAAAGCCAGTTTTCAAAATCATCAGTAAATTATCATCAGTAGTATAGCATATGTTAAACAATTTTAAAATTTTTAGTTTAATTAAGAAAATTAGCTTACAATGTCAAGAATAGCCACAGTAACCAATGCAGACCCTATAGGCAAGATCACATGAAACCAAAGCTTTTTCTTAAAATGTTTTGTAAAGTGATGCATTCTTCTTCTCTAAGTCTTTTATCCTCAGTCAACTCTTTAACTTTGTATAAAATATGAAAATATCCCTACTACTTGTAAAGTACTATATCCAATCTGTTTTTGTTTCCTAAAAACAAAATATTTAAAGAAATGTATTTCAATATAACTCATTTATAAAAAAAATCTACTCCCTATATAACTTAAGGCTAAACAGAAAACCAAGAATCCACTAAAAATACTAAATTCGTGAATTTGCCGCACTGACTAAAAACTAAATTTTGGATCCATCATGGCAAGCGTCCAACAATCGGAATCTTTGCCCTTTGAAAAAATAATTAAATTATACAACTACACAAACCACCTTGAGTTCAGTTAAGTAATGAAACTTATTTCTAAAAATATCCACTATCATCCAACTTTAATTCTTGTCAGGCATGAATAAATCTAAATGTGATCCTATCTTTGGAATTGCACATGGATAGTATATATTTTAATCTTGAAACATGTGACTTTAATAAATTAATGAGAATGACAATTATTTCACTCCCTAATAATGTCGAACATTACAACACACGACATAACATTTTAAGGCCTACAGAAAACAACATTTACTTTTTGAAACAAAATTTCACTTTTTTTCAAAATAAAATTATTATCTCTATAATCAACCATCTGTTCCAGATGAACTAACATAAAAAATAAACCTCTCAGAATACACACGAATTACCCAGTTTTATTTATATACATTTAGTTTTAATTTGTCTTCATTATTTTTTTTAACTTAAATTAATCCAAATTCCGAATTGCATTGCATTGATTACATTTTTTCATTTATTCCAACAATGTCTTACATAATATTCAGTCCTAAAGCATAATATCTAATAATAATTTTTGTTACTGAATCGTACTATACAGTTATGGTTATGACATATGATTCAGTTGTCTTTTCATTGTCTTCAAGAGGATTTAAAAAATAAATAAAACGAGAGCTTGTATATAATTCCAGGTATGATAATAATAATACTAAATAAGTACATATTCCTAATCAGGAAAACACCAAATAATACACACAATTGAATAATTACTAGATACAAGTCTTTATATCACATTAAGGTAAAGGTAAAATAATTAATTATCCATGGATTATCATCATCATATACAATATAAGGATTGGATTCCAAATGTATACTAGCACGAATAAATACAATACAATAATAAGAGTAATTTCACCTTTTTCTGTAAAAGTACATTTTAATAAATTAATAATAATAACAAGTAAGTCTCACTTTAATACTCTCACTTTGAGGTTCATTGAAACGGTTTAAGATTGAAAACAGATTCAAATAATATATAAAGAGGATGACTGTTTTCTATCTAATTGAGATTTTTCTTGAAATTTTAAATGCAAATTGAAAAAAACACGAAGTAAATGCTAAAAATATGTAAATTTATATAAACAGCATTGCATTTACAGGTATCGATGTAAGTTTTAAATAAAATATTATGGTAATTCAGTTAGCAAACTATAACAGTAGTAGGAGCAGGATTCGAAACAGTTGTAGCAGAGATAGCAGGATTAAATTCATCAAATACAACTCTATTCCTCTGAACTCTGTTAAAAGTTGTTCTTCTTGTTCTTGATCTAGGCCTTGATTGACTTCTGAGACTGTGTGACCTTGCCACCTGTGGGTTTGTCGAGGGTGAGGGAGGAGGGGAAGTTGTTACTCTGAGAACAAAATACAAAATCCCGAACCGAACCGTATTGTCTCCGAACCATATTATAACGGTTATAATGACAACGATTGGGGGAGGGTCGAACCATTCTGACATTACGTAGACGAATATACAAAGACTTGCAAAGAGTGTCCAGAAGTAGACGATGAGCCAGAATCGGAGTAGAGTTTTCTTTCTCTAAAATAGTTTTTTCAAGAGTTTAATCAAAATTAGAAAATGATAACGATTTTAAAGCTTTATATTGAGGATTGGTTTGTACTACTTACATTAAAGATAAAAATCATGGCTGCTGTGCCGATTATAAGTCTCCATATTCGCATAAATAGTTCTTCCTCTGAAATATTGTAAAAAAGATTTTTTAAATTTGTATTTTAATAATACAACTAATTTTTGTATTGTATCTGATAGACCAGCAGTAATATGTAACATTATGGTCGGATTAAATGCTTGGAAGTCTATTTTTTCTTAAGTTATGCTAACAATAACACAATAAGTGTGCTCACCCCTTGGCATGAAGAAAATTCGTCCTCCGAATAAAAATTCAGTCATTGAATGACTGCATAGGGTAAATATATTCCACACCTGGATAACAATATAATTACGATTTTGTAAGATTTTTAAGGAAACAAGATAAAAGTTTTAAATAAAATTGTCTCTCATAATGGCGTTTTATAATAATTGCATGTATTGATACTAAAAATCACTAAAATATTTTTGTATTTAAAGATATAACAAAAAATAAATATTCGCATAAATTATAAAATAACCCTTACCACTTCAAAAGTGACCAAAACAGCAGCCCCAAGTCTAGGAGTGTCATTATAAAAATCCCAAAGGACTTCTGGACTATATCCAATAGGCTCAATTAATAAAAACCTCGGACTAGATGAGTTTGAATGGGATTGATCAACTGGAGTGCTTTTACGATGAAGATTTCCAAGATGATTAATCGCATTTGCTGTTGCATTGTTACAAATTGGCTGACCATTGTTAAAACTATTAGCACCATTGTTATTCGGAGCATTAGGAGCAATACCATTTTCACCATTGTCTTCAATTGTTTCCAACTCCTGCTGCTGCTGAGTTTTGATTAAAGCTTCAACTTTGGCATTTTGTAGAAGTCTATAAAACGCTTGGTAGATCACTACGGTAAGGTACATACGGATGATAATGACTACAGCAAGGTTTAGAAACCATCTTTCATCCGATATGAAGTCGTCATGTGTAGTGTTATTTATACCATGGCCGATAATCAAAAAGTCATCGATTACTGATAAAGGCAGCCATAATAATAAGATTACTCTGTGACCCTAGATGAACAAATAAGATTTAAGATGAAATGCATATAGTAATAAATACTGTAATTAATTATACTCATTAGACTTACAAGCAATATGAAAACCCATAATGATAATGCTAACACTACTCTTAAGGAAACTCCTACAAGGCCCAGATAAGTTCTGTAATCTGAATTTAAAAAAAAACAAAAAACATTTTCTTAAACATGTTTTAAAAATCCAACATGTTTTTAAGTTTTTTTTTATAAAATTGTTGAATGTATTTAAAAATATTCACCTGTCGGTTCGTCACGGTCCCAAACATGGATATAAAGAAAACTTCCAAAGTCATTCAAAAACCAATATGATGCGATTGCCTATTAAAAATTAAATTTTAATTAACTTTTTGCTAAGAGTATCGATGATGATACAAGTATCAATTTAATATAGTTTACACACAATGCCACTTTTACTTTAGTATTTGAAATTATAGATCAGTAAGGGTTTTAGTTTACAATTTGGTTAATTAGTAAGATTAAATTGCAAAATTTGTTATGAATGAAACATTACAAATTGTTTTAAGTAGTGAAAATTCCAAATATTTATTTAAAAACCCCAATATAAACGTACAAAATCCAACAAAGCCGCAAGAACAGTAGCACTTCCAAGAGGAATCCCAAACCGGAACCATAATTTGGAAAACATCAGCCTTGATTCTTAATAAATTAAATGACTAGCCGGTATAATATGACTAACAATAATAAATTAAAGGTTCATTTCCTCCACAGTTGCATAAATACATTCAAACCCAACTTTTACACCACTAATTGGGTAAGATATGACCCTACGTGTTATTAGATAATTGAGCATAATTGCAAAGCTCAAGACTTCTCCTCCCCAGTAATTACCCTAATTTTGATAAAATTACAAATAAGACACGATTACGAAGGATAAAAAGATAAAGATTTTTAGTTCAAACACTATCTATCTAGGAAATATTTTTTCAGGGATTCGCGGATGACTAGTAGGGACTGCCTATATAAAAAAGTGAATATTATGAGGTTTTTTAGATTATGAGCTCTAAATGAACTTTTACTGTATTTGCCTACTACTACTACTGATACCCAACAAAACTCTAATATGATTTCCTTTAAGTTGGAATAGTTCTTGTGAACTTGAGAAGGTTGATCATGATGGCTATATTATGATCATGGCTATGGCTCATACTGTTCAACCCGTTCTTGAGAGACTTGGATATTTGGATTGGATTTTAGTTGGATTACTGTGGTAAAAGTATTGAGCTTTTAACTATTTATAGATGATGATGATGATGTTGCTATTCGCTTGTAAAATGCTTAAGTAACAATTCTTTGTTCATCTGTGTGAAGAACACTAATGCTATGTAATAATTAGTGAGGTTTTATTGTGTATTGGTTTAGTGTCAGGAGCATATTTTTCGGGTTTTTAATCGACATATACAGAATAGAATATAAGCAAAACCTTTTTTCAAGTGTGATTTTTTACCTATAGTGATATTGTGACTTGGCTCTTTTGAATTTATCTTTGAGCTAAGGAATTACCGATAAAGAATATAATATTGACAGTGTGAATATTATGTAAATAGTTTTTACTTGTACTTGTGTGTGGTGGAAGGAATTAATTAAACTGGAATAGGGGATAGTCAAAGAGAGTCTTTATTTGGTTTTTATTATTAATTTATTGCATTACACGGATTACACAGTCATTCTGGTAATAGCTTAGTACAAGTAGATGTGATTAATTAAAGGATTGGATGAGTCTGGATTATAACTTTACTGTGATTCAAGTAGATTCTATAATCATTTCTATATATATAGATAGGCTGTAAGATATCTGTTATTGGACATGGGTATTATTATTGGATACTGTGGGGTGTATTTAATATTAAACAGAATTTGTAATTCATTTTTGGACGAAGAAAGTAGACATTAAATCTTTATTGTACGTATATAATACTAAAAATAATGAGTGGCTATGATTAACTTAGAAGATCATATATTTCTTCTGATTAAAAAAATTTTGAATAATTAAAACTTCTAGATGTTTCGCAATTTCATAAGTTCAATATCTGTTTTGCGAAAAATAGTTTCAACCTTTCAAGTCTACTAATTGAAGTAAGTTTTTGTAAAATTTCGTTTTGAAAATAAATCATCATTATTAAATTAAATTAACATCTTGTTAATATTAATAACTTATCAGGATATAATATAACAACCCAACTATACTGTGTATTGGAATAAGTCATCATTTCATTCTATTTTGGGGAATTTTGCTTCACATCATAAAACACGACATGACAGCATGAATCAACAGGTCCCCTCGGGGATTTAAATAGAGTTTTGCAATAATTGAATTACTATCTGGCATAGTATATACAAAATGCTAGGAACAAAAGCTTATGAATTTCACTTGTTTGAAATTCACTATACTGTTTGTACCTGGGTAATTTTTCATAGCTTATTGTTCAGAGTGGAGTAATTATTTCTTTGGTTTTTAAAAAAACTTGAAAAAATTCCCGTGTACAATAACTGAATAAAAATCGATACTTGGATCCAACAAAATTGCATTTGCATCGACTTTGCTTGATTAAACATTATTGATTTACCTTTATGAATGACCTTATATACGAAACAGCTCGACTATCCTTAAGAATGTATGACCATAATAATATAATAAATTGTATACATTTATCACACACAGATTGAGTGGCATATGCAATAGCATTTCTCCAAAACTCAAGATAAACCTTTTTGTATATAAGCTCTGGATCACCAAAAGATAAAACATATGTGGATATGATGTGTTCCAAACTAGGATGGAATAAGGGTAAACTTAATGATAATAATATTTATAGTATGATTTTATCTCTCATCCAAAACCCATCTGTAATGTAAGGAGACACTACATGGTTGTTAAAAGACAGTAGATGAATTAGATTAATTAAATAAACCTGGTATTCTCCATTCATTTAAAAACCAAGGTCAAGTTCATCAAAAGCTGATTAAATCTTGTTAATAACAACAGAATTGCTTCATCTTGTACAATTAAAGGGAATTGCTACATTAAAGCATTTAGTATCGTGTGATTGATTGAACTTGTCGTTTGAAAAATAAGCTGTTCATCTTCTGTATACTCATTTCTTTTAGAATTAGGTGAAATACCCAAAATCAATTGAAATTATTCATCATGGCCAGCAGTAAACCTGAAGTAGAAAGTTTGGAATCTATTCTGGAATCTAATCTTCCATCTGAAGAGTTAAATCGGGCTTGGAAAATACTTTATGGAACTGATTATCCTCCTGCGTAAGTTTGTTTTTAACAAAGTAATATAAAATATAAGTTATATTTTTAAAACTTTTATTTTTGAAGAATAAATGCTTTATTTTACATCTTTTAATTAGTGTGATTGATGTACCAAAACAAACTCAAGAATTAGCTAATTCTTCTTCAATACAAATTAAAACTCATCAATTTACTGCAGCTGCAGAACAACTTCGACCACCAAGGATAGTCCGAATTGGTCTTTTTCAAAATAAACTTCCTTTGCCTACAACAACCCCTGTTGCTGAACAAAGGGCAGCTCTTCATAAATTAGCTGAAAAGGCTATAACTATTGCTGCACAATGCGGTGTCAATGTCTTTTGCTTTCAAGAGACTTGGAGTAAGTTTTATCATAATATTTATAAAACAAACGAAATTTTGACTTAAATTATTTATAAAAATGAAATTGTTCTGCTATAAAAGAAATTTAAGATGTTGCATGAAAATGCAATTAAAAGAATTAGACCATTCCCTAAGGGTTGATTTCTGAAATTATATTAGACTTAGGCTTACCAAAAGAGTAGAGAGATTTTATGGCTTGCCGTTAAGCTCAATTTGGAACCTCCCGTTTAAAGTCCCCAAATAAGTTCCAAAAGAAAAGATTTTCATAGAAATTATGAAATTATTTAAGTCCCTAGAGTATAAGTACAACTTTTCAATACCCATATACTGTACCAAAGTTATTTTAAAAACATTCTAATCAAAATAACAATTTCCCTTACGATGCAGGAACCACCCTTCTAAATATATTCAGTATCCAATAAACAATAAGTCTCCACCTCAGTGTATAGCCCTTTCCCAATCCTTTTCTCAATGCTGAAACAATAACCCCCGATAAATTTCTAATTGAAGCTTTACAGCAATTTAATTTTCCTAATTCAGCTATGCCGTTTGCATTCTGTACTCGAGAGAGGCTCCCGTGGGTTGAAGTAGCTGAAAATGCCGAAGAAGGGCCAACAACAAGATTTTTACAGCAAGTATGAATACTATCTCAAAACTTACAAACTTTTTCCTATAATATAAAATAACTTTACACCAACTCTCCAAAATAGCTCGCAGCGAGACATAACATGGTAATAATCAATCCAATTTTGGAACGTGACAATGCCGAAGTTCTTTGGAACACTGCAGTAGTCATCTCAAATTCAGGCCAAGTAATTGGAAAATCTCGGAAGAACCACATTCCAAGAGTCGGGGACTTTAACGAGTCAACCTACTACATGGAATCCACTTTAGGCCACCCTGTGTTCGAAACTCAGTTCGGAAAAATTGGCATAAATATTTGTTACGGGAGACATCATCCCTTAAATTGGGCGATGTTTGGATTCAACAATGCTGAAATTGTTTTCAACCCTTCAGCTACTGTAGGAGCCCTTAGTGAACCTTTATGGGGAATTGAAGCAAGAAACGCTGCAATTGCTAACAGTTACTTTGCTTGTGCAATTAATCGAGTTGGAACGGAAAGTTTTCCTAATGAGTTTACTTCTGGAGATGGAAAACCAGCTCATAAGGAGTTTGGACACTTTTATGGATCTTCTTATGTAGCTGGGCCTGATGGCTCACGATCTGCTGTATGTTTTAAATTGAATTTGAAATTTTTTGACTAACTGTGGATGAGCGGTTCTTTCGTGTAAAATTTTGCATGATGATTTCAGGGGTTATCAAGAGTTTCTGATGGACTTTTGGTAGCTGAGGTGGATCTGAATCTATGTCGACAAGTCAGGGATAAATGGGGTTTCAGGGTATGAAACAATCACTTTATGATTATCTCTTCTAATACTTGGTAGTCTACTTAATAGGCTACATTTTTGTTTCTATTTTCAGATGACTCAACGTCTCCCAATGTACGCTGAACTCTATACCAAAGCCAGTAAACCTGACTACAAACCATTGATCATTGGAGAACGGGATAGTAAAGCACGTGAAGATTAGTAGATCTAGATGTTATTCCAATTGGGAAATAAATATGGTTTTATTAATCATCATCATATTAAATAAACAAATAAAATAAATAAATACAATTTTAAATTATAAAAACATCAGCACTATTTTTAATAGGTTAGTCCTACATCCTGCTTAAACTCTAAGAAAAATATTTAAAAGTCATTGAGACCAAAAAGGAAATAGAGGAAATGAAAATAATCCAGTTGATGTTGTTGTGAAGTTTCTTTCTCTAAAACAACCCACAGACTCTATCCACTTTCTGTAGTAAGAAACTTGCGTATATCTATGAAAAAAGGAAGATTTTTAATTAAAATCTAAATTGATAACTACTTATTATATTTTTTTTAAACCTAATAGTTTCACTTAATACTTACACTCCAGGGTATCTTGGCCGGGCACAGCCCTAAACACAAACAACAGTAAAAATTAATAAATTGACAATCATCCCGGTCTAAATACCTCAATTTAATTAAAAAATTCATACAAAAAAAAACATTTAAAATAATAATATTCTTAGTTCTTACAATTCCCCATGAAACCACCCCCACCAATTTATTTTCGCCCATTTCATTTTGACAAACAAGAGGTCCTCCAGAATCCCCCTAAATATACATAATATCAAACGTTTAAAAATCAGTAAACTTTTAATTAGTCATTCGGTTCGGGTAAAACTCGGAAAAAGGGAATCACCTGACAAGAGTCAATACCACCTTCGGAATACCCAGCACACAACATAGTCTCGTATATCTCTGATTTTCCATAAAATTCTTTACATCTATCATCACTCATTGTTGGAACTGATGCGTACATTAGACCTTTAGATACTGAACCCCCTTCTTTTTGAGAACCCCACCCACTAACAATGCAATGGGTATCTGTTGGAATTTCCACTTTATAAATGGGTAAAGGGACTTCTCTAACTCCTACACCTAGATCAATCTTTCGGTTTAACTGCAATGGGAAAATTATCTTATATTATATAAGGGCACATTGCTTTTCTAGCATACTATGTCAAATGTTAAATAATTTACCTGGATTACTCCAATATCATTAATGATAAGTTTGGAATCATATGTAGGATGAACGATCAATTTGTCAACTTTGTACTCTTGTGCTAAAGCATCATTTTTCAGCGTTATAGACCCAAGCCTTACTAATAAATCTTTGGGGTTTCGCCTAAAGAATCATACAAATATATTATTATTATTATTACTTAAATTAATTAAGTTAAGTAAACTTACCCCTCGATACAATGAGCAGCAGTCACAACACAATTGCCTACTAAGGCTCCCCCCCA
>JAQGAA010001569.1:0-15184 GCA_034696425.1 Isotoma viridis | reverse complement strand
GTAATATCATATGAGACCATTTAAAGCTCGTTTGTTTAGATGCCAGCCACTGTCTTCGTCTTCTCTGTGTTTCTCCATTCACTCATTCCAGTGCATCGGAAATGGGATCAAAGTGTTCTTATGTTTTGGAGTGTTCTCCCTTTTTAGTTTTGATACGAAAGTCGGAAATCAACATTCCGATCCGAATCTATTTTATACTGTGTACTGTACTAATTTACTAATGGCTTGTGAGGATACATCTCAATGTGGAAGTTGAATCAAGGACATTTTGAGTGAGTTTGTTGGATTTGGGATACCCAAAGTTCTCCTTGCTGAAAAACAAGAATATTAAACTTTACTTAGATTTCAATTTGCACTTTGTAGCATTGAATTCAAAATTGAAATTGACTGGAAATGCTTGAATGAATGAAACCATGTGAAAAAGAAGTAAAGTAAGCCTACAGTTGACTGTAAATTTGATCAAAGGGAAAACCTTAACCAAACAATATATTTTTGATTGCAGGTAGCAGGTGTACAGTGTGTAGTGCCGGATTTAAGAAGCAAAAGTATAACAATAAGAACTATAAGGAAGGGCAAAGGGACAGAATTGACAGAAACAAAAGAGTCAAGCCAACTGCAGTTAGTGTCACAAGTGTCACCCTCATCTCAAATCTCAAGCCTCACCTTGCCTTCAACCTTAATTCTCAACACAACACAAATAAGAAGTGAAACAACAATAAAATATACAAAGTAAATAGGAAAGGGTGAAGGGACGCGTTGAAGCTAAAAGTGTGAAGTGGAAAGGCTGCGAAATTGATTGTTGATTGTGGATTGTGTATTGTGGATTGAAGTTATTAATGCATATACTTAATCTTTAAACTTTAACAAGAACTATCTTCAAGTTTTGACATGTGGCTTAAAAAGACTTGACTAGAAGTTTGAAGTTGTAAAACGCTGTAAAATAAATAAATACAAAAATACACTAACTGAACAAAATACAAAATATGGACGACTGGAAGTGTGAAGTGAATCTTTAGTTCGAATAATATGGTTTCTACATAACATATATGAACTCTGTACCTTGATTTGCAATTATTTTTCTAAGATGGTTTGTTAAGTTTCAAAATTTCAATAGAAATTGACGTAAAAATAATATTCGGATTTTGAAATATAATCACTCGGCGGGTTGAAAAATAATATTTTGGGGCTATGCAAGACAGCATTTGAATAGTAAATCTATTATTATCCAAAAGCGTCATACCCACACATGCCCCAAGGTCCCAAAAAACCGAAACGGATCGCCGGGAATCCGAAAAAATCTTGTGGTTTGTGATTCATGTCAATGCAGAAAAGGGTATTAGAAATTAGAAAATCAGAAAAGTGTAATATTGTTGGCAAATAGCTCAAATAAGTGCCAGTGTCAGTACACAAACAAATCACTAGAGTCAAGGGGCTCCGAAACTCCGAATTCGGACAGAATTGCTTCAACATTATTTTTGGCATTTGTAAGGGAAGTTATCTTGGATGCTTTTAACGATAACAGTAGCTGGCATTGACTGCGTTGCAGCTGACACTTGGCGACTTACTTGGCTTTGGCAGCCTATAATTTAGTAGCATTTTGAATAAGCTTAGACGTGGACTGGACACTGGAGTACTGGACTGTCACTTTCAACTACTATATTTTAAAATACAGACAGGTAAGTAATTAATACTACACTTTTTAGCAGAAAAAAATTATAGTATTAATTAACAGCATGGCTAAGCTGAGTGTTGAGAGTGTACTTTATTATTTGACTAATTTGACTTCAATTATCATTATCATATAAGGTGCAGGCTAGGTGGTATCAATTAAAAATGCGTATGAAAGTCAAAAAGTAGAAAGACAAAGGACAAAGCTATAGGTTAGGTTGTGAATTGGGAATACCAGAGCTGAAAGAGATGCAGTCAGCAGAAATGCACCCGATTTTAGATATGAAAGCATAAAAGATTTTTAGAATCTACTGCATTATATATCAAGTACATTATATCACAATGCTAGATTAGGTATAATGGCAATACCCGTCGCATTTCATGATAAATAACTAATTTTGAGAGTTTAAGCATCTAATCTTTTTATAATGTACAATGAATATAACTTGTATTAAAAATTTGAGGGATGTCAAAGGTCAAGGAAATTAGGCCGTCCATTCATATTTCATAACATTCAAGATTATTTGTGACTTTGCGAATGAGAATAGAGTATAATATTTATGCGATAATGGAATCTAGGCAGAAGTAATTGAAAGAATTGATTAACATAGGGTTTTTAAAGCTTCATTCATTTTAATTGAGAAATAGGTTTAATTATTATTAATTGGGAATGGTTATACAATGTATCTCCTAATAATATAAAATCAACTGAAGTTGACAAACCTTTTTTTTAATTTTGTTAACCACAGTTTCTATTTAAATCATATTTAAATACATAGTTTTGTTCCTTCCGATTAATTTAATTTAAGCCAATTGAGCTCATTCTACAATCAATAACAATCTTGATTACATTTGTTAGCTAATTTGTGTTGTTCTAGTTCAGATATATAAATTATGTATAGAGGAATAAGTTTACTTTGTTAATAATTCTGACAGGAAATTGTGGTTTTGTTTTTCTATTTTCAGAGGAAGTTGGGTCAAAATAAAGTGACTAAATATTAAATAAACAAGGACAAAATGAAGAGAATAAGAGGACTAATTAATGGACATGGTTCATTGCTAAAAAGAATATCAGTAGTTGTTCTCTCTTCAGCAGCCGGAGTCGGAGTAGTAGCTCTCTCATCATCTAACTATCCAAAGTATTTTCTAGTTAGCTCAGCTTGTGATAAAAAAATGTCTGAAGAGAACATTCCGGGACTTTATTCACAGGATCGTCTTAGATCCATGTCAATTAATATCGGAGGTATGTCATCATATTTTAACACTTTAATTAAAACCATAATTTTTTTAGAGAAGATAGCAAAATATATGATTTGATATTTACTTAGGAATGCGAATTCCCTATTTGGGCAAGGATGAAACGTTTACAGAAGACGATTTAGTGGCGAAAGAGCCCTTTGCTCAGTTTAATGAATGGTTTGAAAGAGCTGCAATTACTGCTGGAATCGAAGAACCTAATGCCATGTGTCTTGCTACAGCTACAAAGTAATTTCATATTCTATAAAGTATTTTATAAACTTGTATTTTTAGTATGATGTCATATCACTCACTGATTATATTATTTTTTTAGAGACGGAAAACCATCGTGTAGAATGGTCCTGTTAAAAGGATATGGCCCTGACGGATTCAAATTTTTCACAAATTACTCAAGTCGAAAAGGGAAGGAGCTTGTAAGTCAATTTTTAAAGGAAATTTGTATTTTTTGGATTTTCAAGGGTAATTTTAGCTTAATCTTTTTGTGATACATTTAAGGAAGAGAATCCGTACGTGTCTCTTAACATCTACTGGGAACCGATGAAAAGATGTGTAAGTTTACAAGCTAATTGTTATCACTTTTATCGTTCGAATTGTGAATTTGAAAGGCTTAGACCACTCAAAGATATTTATAAGCAATATCTTTATTGTAATTTATATAATCTAAACTCATAGATAAGAATCGAAGGCCGAGCTGAAAAGCTGAGCACAGAAGAGTCATCAGAATACTTTCAATCAAGACCAATTGGCAGTCAAATTGGTGCTGCTATCAGCCCCCAAAGTCAAGCCATTGCAAGTCGTGATATTTTAAATGACAAGGAAAAAGAATTAACAGCCCAAGTATCTGCCAAAACTGCAATCGTGAAGAAACCGGATAACTGGTATATTTTAAAATCATTGTGGTTTTCCTTCTTTGGTTTTTTTAGTTATTAAAAAAATTGATATGAGGGATTTAAAATACATGTGTTTTTTTATCAGGGGCGGATATGTGGTCACTCCCGACGTTTTCGAGTTCTGGCAAGGACAGACAAATAGAATTCATGACAGAATCCGCTTCAGAAAACTTAAATCTGGGGAAACTGCTGATAATAAGATTGTTCATGAAGGGGAAAACGGATGGGTTTATGAACGCTTGGCTCCTTAAAAGACATGATAAATAAAAATACGTACGAATTTTAGTTGAAGAACAAGCAATAGCTGTACTGTTGTAGTGTTGTAAATCATAGTTTTTAGGTGAAAACGCTGTAAAATCAAGTCTTCCATTTTCTTCGTAAGTTATGAATTCATAGTTATAGTTGCGTATCAATGTCGATTCGACAAAGTGATATATTCGTATATCTTCGGATGAATTTATTTGTTTAAAAAATGTTTCAATCACAAATTAATTTTATACAGGGACAACGGCAGTCTGATATTGCTGGTTGATGTAATTTATAGAAGTTTTAATTTTCCAAGATTATGGTGCTTCGCTTTCGTTATTTAGGTTTTAATTTTTGATCTGACTTGAAGAATCTCTCGTTGAATTCCTGTGACATTCAATAAGCAAAAACATAAATTAGAACATTAGACAATAACTTTTAAAATTGTACTGTAGTCTACTTGTAGCAAAAAGAATAAGAATAAATGGAATTGTGTTATAGATAATGGGTTGTCAAATGCTTTCTTACCGTCTCGTATGATTTTTACTGTTTCTGAGTTTAAACACGAATCTTTATCGATAAGGGATGTAAACATTTTAGTTCCTCCACCAACACCGAAGTAACACGTTTTCGCTGCTAAAAATCTGAAGAAATTAAAAAGAGTAATTAATAAATTTATAACACGCATAGTTTTTTGCTCAAAATTAATACAAAGTAGTATAATTAAATTTAAGAAATTAAACTCACAGGGAACCAGAGGGTTTTAAACAACTTTTTACAAGAGAAATAAAATTCGGCAAATAATCCGTGTTATAAATAGTCTCTGATGATAGAATGTAATCAAACACAAACTCTGTAGGTCCTTGTAAATCTTTCCGTTTTTTGATGAGGTCATGAAAAGATCCCCATTCTCCGGAAAAATATCGACACTTTGACAAACCTTCGTCCCCAAAATTTGCTATTGTATTTGGAATAGTTAGAAAGTCCAGAACTTCAGAATTCTAAAAATTTACAAATTATGATAACTCCATTGCATTTAATTTTATTGGTAAGTGACGCTATGTGATAAAAATGTTTTATTTCGTTACATACATAGTCCTGAAATATAACCGTGGCTCCCTTAGCTAAAGCGTAAAGGCCAAGAAGTCCCGATCCACATCCTAAGTCAAGAACTTTAGTCTCAGGTCCTATGCAAATCTCCCCAGAATGCTCTGTAAGGTATGTCAATAGGTCAAACGTACACTCCCAGATTTTGAAACCCCCTAGAATTCATCAAATCAAACGTCATCATCAGCAGATCCAAATGAGAAACCCATTCCACACTACAGCCTCTCAAGGTAAAAGCAAGGGGGTAGGAAATGGGTTTCTTATACAAAATAGGATTACTACGGGCTTCTAAATCATAGTTTTTAGGTGAAAACGCTGTAAAATCAAGTCTTCCATTTTCTTCGTAAGTTATGAATTCATAGTTATAGTTGCGTATCAATGTCGATTCGACAAAGTGATATATTCGTATATCTTCGGATGAATTTATTTGTTTAAAAAATGTTTCAATCACAAATTAATTTTATACAGGGACAACGGCAGTCTGATATTGCTGGTTGATGTAATTTATAGAAGTTTTAATTTTCCAAGATTATGGTGCTTCGCTTTCGTTATTTAGGTTTTAATTTTTGATCTGACTTGAAGAATCTCTCGTTGAATTCCTGTGACATTCAATAAGCAAAAACATAAATTAGAACATTAGACAATAACTTTTAAAATTGTACTGTAGTCTACTTGTAGCAAAAAGAATAAGAATAAATGGAATTGTGTTATAGATAATGGGTTGTCAAATGCTTTCTTACCGTCTCGTATGATTTTTACTGTTTCTGAGTTTAAACACGAATCTTTATCGATAAGGGATGTAAACATTTTAGTTCCTCCACCAACACCGAAGTAACACGTTTTCGCTGCTAAAAATCTGAAGAAATTAAAAAGAGTAATTAATAAATTTATAACACGCATAGTTTTTTGCTCAAAATTAATACAAAGTAGTATAATTAAATTTAAGAAATTAAACTCACAGGGAACCAGAGGGTTTTAAACAACTTTTTACAAGAGAAATAAAATTCGGCAAATAATCCGTGTTATAAATAGTCTCTGATGATAGAATGTAATCAAACACAAACTCTGTAGGTCCTTGTAAATCTTTCCGTTTTTTGATGAGGTCATGAAAAGATCCCCATTCTCCGGAAAAATATCGACACTTTGACAAACCTTCGTCCCCAAAATTTGCTATTGTATTTGGAATAGTTAGAAAGTCCAGAACTTCAGAATTCTAAAAATTTACAAATTATGATAACTCCATTGCATTTAATTTTATTGGTAAGTGACGCTATGTGATAAAAATGTTTTATTTCGTTACATACATAGTCCTGAAATATAACCGTGGCTCCCTTAGCTAAAGCGTAAAGGCCAAGAAGTCCCGATCCACATCCTAAGTCAAGAACTTTAGTCTCAGGTCCTATGCAAATCTCCCCAGAATGCTCTGTAAGGTATGTCAATAGGTCAAACGTACACTCCCAGATTTTGAAACCCCCTAGAATTCATCAAATCAAACGTCATCATCAGCAGATCCAAATGAGAAACCCATTCCATACTATACCCTCTCCGGTAAAAGGGGGTAGGGAATGGGTTTCTCATACAAAATAGGATTACTAAGGGCTTCTAAATCAAGTTTTACAGTAAATCTGAAAAATCTCCATGGGCATGCGCATGCTTTAAAGCGCAGGCTTTTACCTTCATATTCCCCCGAAGAAAGGTCGGAAGTTGACCCAAGTATATTCTTGACCTCGGAATGACCTTCGACATAAGATGAAGTAAGAAGATCAGCTACCCGAATATGTTTCAATTGAACAGGTGCATTCTTTAAAATTGAAACCGGTACCTTAGCAGAAATATCATAATGCACTTGTTTCACTTCAATTTCTTCACAACATCTCAGCTCTTTTTTCTCACTTTCTACATTTTCCTCTAAATCTTCACTTGCTTTTTCATCTGGAAAAAATTTGAACATTTTTTTAAAAAATATCAAAATTAACGTTTTTTTAAAAATAACTAAAAAATCAACTTTTTAAAAGCACATGTATTTTCAATATTTATTTTTATAATAAAAAAACCATAAAGTTTAGAGAAATGTTTTCCCGCATGCGGATCTCCTTGTTATAGGAAAAAGCGGCAAGTTTCAAATTTCAAGGATTACACAAAGAATAAACACTAAAAGTTTGTGCGTAATGAATTAGTCATTTTAATTATTTATTTAATTGTGGTTGAGTGGAAGAGTTTGAACAAAATAAGTAAAAAGTGAACTATTTGAGTGGATAAGGGAATGACGTCGAGTATTAGATTTTTGAACAGCTACCTTCTTGATGGTCAACTAAATTTCTGGGGCAGAGGTCACGGAGCAGTTGTATGGTCTAATGATAATCAAGTCGTCATCGTGCACAAAAAGGGTGTCAATATTTACGTAAGGTTTTTTCCTTTTTAAAATATTCTGATATTCCTTTGAAGTCAAAAGTTTCATTGTGCATTGCTTCACCCATGACCTTTAACCTTCCTTGTTCCGTGTGCTCTGCACTTCACTTGCACTTGATTCATGATTACCACCTTCACCTTTGACCTTACTTTAAATTTCCACGGTGCATTGAGCTGTAGCTGGAATACACCCAAACCCACAGTCAACAGTTGACAGTCAGTGCACAGCCCACAATCCATCCCTTCCCTTGTCCCTAAACTATCATTCCACAGGTGACAGGGTCAAAGGTTATGACTTGACTTGTGAACTAACAACTAATTGATACCTAATTAATCCTAGTTCATATAATCACAAATCATTGATCCATTATTTTTTTTTCATTAATCGTCTATCGTTGATCGTAACTTCACCCCCTCATACTTCAATCACTCCATTTATGTCGTGACACATGACATTATGCTGCTGCAGAAATTCTAATAGTAATCAGTTAAACAGTAGCAAACAACGAATGACTTTTTGAATTGGCTATTGAGTGAGACTATTGACTTATTGTAGGATATTATTCAGGAATTTAAGGGTTGTTATACTATAAAAGTGGCATATGGGTTCAAAAATCGGGTTATTAGGGTTAATCTAAGGCTTCAAGTTCAAGTAAGTCTTCTTTTACGGTTTCATATAATCATATGCATCTTCATATATAACTACCTGGCTTAGTTGTCCTAGCTGTTGACTTTTGATTTCTCCATGACAAGGCAGTCAGTGTTGCCATTGAGTAGTTGAGGGAGCAGCAGTGCTGATTCTTATTTCACTGATCTACAAATGGCTGGATGATTATGAGATAGAATTTTAGAACTTTATTACCATTTCTCCAGTTTTTTTTACTTAAATGTTTGGCCTACTGGTAGTAAGCAAAACTGGTACTAGACGCATGATTCTCATTCAGTAACACAATGTTCGGTTTTATTTTACTTTGTTACAGAACTGGCTTGCGTTTTTTTTACTTATATGCTTATGCCATATAAATTGTAATTGAAGACACTAGATGCAAAAATGCAAAATAGTGTGATCTAGTCCTGTATGTAGTCATTATATTAGAATAAACATCCTGTCATTATCACCTCAGTTCTTATTTTGTCTCTGCTATTTATTAGGCGGCGTGATTCTGTTGAGAGAGGGAGGAGTGACAGTTCAGTGGACAGCACCGTATCAATCAAAAATTCATTTTTTACTGGTCTGGTGTCTGGTACGTGATATCTAAGCGTCTCAAGAAAAATGTCAAACACGATGTGGCGCAGTCTAAAAATTAAAGTGTCATCAGCGCCATTAATATTGCTGATACTCTTCGTTCTTAAAGAAGCATCATGTGATCTATTTCCAACCCCACAATTTTCTGGGGAAGACGTTACTAACAAAGTATTTGGGCCAGATGACACAAGAGACGTGTTTCCAGTAGCATACGGAGATTTCAACGCAGATAAGCTCACCGATGTTATCGCTGTAACAAACGACAGAGCAGCAATCCTTTTATTCTTCGCGTATGAAGAAGCCCCTTTCCTTCGTATGAAAAAGCGTTGTGATATCAAAACAGAGAAAGGAGAAAATGTAGAAATAATTGGGGCAGCGCCAGGGGATTTTACTGGAGATGGAGTTATGGATCTTCTAGTGACAATAGATCATGTTGGAAGACGCAAAAAAGATGTAATTATTTTCGAGGGGAACTCTAGCGACCTTATATGCACGAACCGTTTCGGAGATCAGGCTGTAATGGAAATGGCCCAGGAGCCCCTTGTTGTTGATCTTAATGGCGACATGGTGATGGATCTTGTGGGAGAAGTGTATGTAAATGATGACTACAGCTCAGACATAAGAGAAAGAAAAATCTGGATATTCAGTGCAGATGAAGACAAAAAACTGAGACCAACCGTGATGAAGTTTGAAATTGAAGAAAATGAAGGGCGGCAATATCCACAATATCCCATGGCCAAGCCTTCATCAAACGCATTTGTAGATGTGAATGGTGACACTGTCCCTGAACTAGTCATCCTCACTCAATATAATGGTCAGGAAACTTATCGTTTTCAAACTGGCCGAGTTACATACCAAAGAGAAATATTTAGAGTCAATGTGCATCCCAGTGGTAAAATTACTTTCCGTCATTTAGAAGAGCCCCAAGTGATAGATAAATCGGGTCAAACGGTACTGGGACAGCCTATATTTGTAGACATGAATCGGAATGGAAGTCTCCTTCACCTTATTCCTTACTGCACCAGCAGTACGTGTAAGGATGACTTGGGTTCTGATGGACAGGGAATCAAAGTAATTTACAATGGCACCTCTGTAAACCTTCCGATAGGATCTGGCTTGTACAATGGCACCCAATGGGGATTTGTCAGTCCTAACAAATATGACATCGAACTAGATTCCAAAGCACATTTTTACTCTAAAAGCATAGTATTGCGGGTGGGAGACTACAACTTGGATGGCTTCCCTGATCTAATTGGTGTTTTGAAAGCAAAAGCCCCAGGAAACGTAGACAATCTTGAAAGACGAGCAGTTATATTTGAAAACGTACCTTGCAAGGATACAGAAACGAAGAAGTGTCCATTTCCTCGCACTTTCAATCCCAATTTCAACGTCCTTGGAAAATATGCTAATGTCACTTTGGCCACTTTCTTCGATATCCATGAAGACGGACTTATTGATGTACTAATCGTGAGAAGAGCAAACCTCACTAAGCCAAATTCAGGCCGGTTTGAAATTAGAGCTTTTCAAAACAGTCCTGACTATGATTCAAACTTTATGAAGGTGATGGTCCTTACTGGTCGCAAGTGTCCTTCGTGCCCTAAACCATCACTTGGAATTCCTTATGGAAATGTTATACCTGGACCTGTGATTTCTTACAAGACGAAGACACAATCAGGAGAAGTGCAAACTGCCGTCGCTGCGCAGAGTTATCGAAGTTCTCATATGCCAATGGATTTGCCCTATACAATATTTGGAATTGGACACTCACCCAATTTCGTAGAAAATTTGAAGATATCTCTCTCGGAGGATCCAAATAATCCAAAGTCTCACGAGTGGCCACAAATTATTCCAAATTCCCAAATTATAGTCATTCCTTACCTCGGAAATGATGCTAGGCATTGGAAAGCAAAGTTGTTTTTAACTCCCAGCGACGCTGTACTTCAAACATTCGCTGTACTTATGGGTATTTGTGTGATTGTATTTTGTATTGTTGTGGGGCTTCAGGTTAAAGAAGTTAGGGAAGATCGAAGAGATAGATTACAAGAAGCTCACCGATTTATGATGTAGATTGAGGAAATAAATCAATGATAACCATTTACTTACAAATTACTATTGTATTTTAAGTGTATCCCTTAAGTTTTATTGGCGTTTTGTCATGTGTGATAAAATAGTTTGTCCTGCTACCTTAACATTATAGTCGCAATCGCAATCCTTTTACAGTCGTAAATTATTGTATAGCTTAGGTTAAATATTAAGCATAGGAATCAAAGTAAGGATGGTTTGTAGATATAATGATTAATGATTACATAGTCTTAGAAGGAGTAGGGGTTGTGAGGTACAGAGAAATGTGAGATTTTGAATTTAAGATATGGAAGATGGAAGGGTCACCAACTATAGAAGATAAAGATGTGATTTAAATAATATACCGATTTTGTTGAACCAGTCCTCAGTCAAAGTCACTTAATTTTACAAGATCTGTTTTATAATGTGTGAATTTCAATAAACTACTAAGACTAAATTATATAATCGATTGTCATAAAAGTGAATTTGCCTGGCTTGATCATCATAAATGGCTCCGTACATAATTTAGCGACTACTAAAGATATTATACTTGCATTTTAGGGAGTCAGTTTAATTTCATAATGCTTAATTCATGGTTCAGTCACTCCTTCATGATTTTAATGAGACGCTGACGCTTCCAAATCAGAATCACAGATATGTTAGATTTCAACCTATTCATTCTCAAAAGTAGCTCATATGCATAATGTTCTGCTCAAAATTAGGAATGCCTGCAAACTCCAGGTATCGGATTGCGCCCTAAAGTGCTCACGACCCAAGAAATCCAGATCGATGGGCCTGGGCGGATTTATCCCCCAAACACGGGAGATGCAGATGTTTCCGAGCTGATGAGTTCACGTAACCGGCAGGTTGTATATGAGTTGATGAAAGATCCAATTCTTCGACCTCATGGCTATGATTCAACTCTTTCCCTTAACTATTTTATTAAAGCTGATTGGTCAACCGCTCCTCTGTATGGGGGCATGTACAAGTAAGTAATTGTGTACTAAAATGATTTAATTCTCCAGGAAGAAGGTAGAATGTTAAGCTAAATAATATTTATTTTCTTGTAGTGAATGTCAATGTATTCTTGGAGTATTGACAAGCTGTCACCAATTAGTGATTTATGGCAGAAACAACCGAAGATATTTAACAACAGACGAGTGGAGAGAGCCTTGGGAAACGTTAATAAATCTGACTTGGATTTACAATAAAATACTCCTTCAAGAATGGAAGAAGTCACCGCAAAAATCCAATGGAAATGAAAGCAAATTTGATTGCTACAAAAATCGACTTTATGAACTTGCCATTATTGGTAAGTATTATTTTATTGCAAATAATATATTGTTTTTAAAGAATATTATAACATCAAGTTAAACAAAAACCATCCTTCTCTCGTCTAGATTTCATCTGGCTACCAGACTGGAAAATGGATCCCGATCTCAAAAGTACTGATGAAACTAGAGGAGTGTTCAAAACCTTTTTGTTGACCTTTCATGCAAATGGAGACGCTTGTATTTGGCGCATCAAAGCGTCCAAAACTATCAAGCCCAATTTTTCAGCGAATTTGTTGTATAAGAAGAATATTATTCGTGATGATACTGTATCTTGTGCGAGCTATTCATTAGTATCGGAAGCATTGGGTATTTAGATTTATTTTAAAATATTCTGAACAAAAACCGTCTGTCTATCTAATTTAGTTTTGCAAATATAAATACATCTGATTTGTATTATTAGGATTGCTAGTTGTGGGTACAAACAAAGGAAGATTGAAGGCTTTTCGTATAGAAAGGAGAAGCCGAGTTAAGGAGGAAACAGAGTCAGAGGAAAGGGAACCATTTCATAAATACGTCATCCATGAAGGAGAAAATTTATGGGGAGAGGATATGCTTAGAGTTGAATCCATTTTATTGAAACCTCAGTCATCTGGGAGGACCAAAGTGAATATTATGGCTGTCAAGCATCCGAATATAGTTGTAGGATCTATGCTTTCCGTTTTATGTCTTAAGGTTTTGTCGGAAAAATTTGTACATCTCAAAGTGCCTGGTGGTCCTGGTCCTATTGTTGGTACGTAGATACTTATTTCTTATTTGCGGTGTTGAATTCTGTGCAGTTTTTCATAACGAGTGATTTATATATTCATTGATTTTGTTATATTTTCAATTCAGGTTTTGTAGAGAATGCAGACGGTCAATTTTTGGCCTTGAGGGATTCAGGTGTAATATCTGTAATCTTAAGAAATGGAGATGAACTGCAGTACCTTGCTGAGTCCGAGTATCGATTATTTGATCCAGTTAAAATAAAAAGGAAGAAGCATGCATTTATAGGAACTCCCGTACAAAAATTAGATCGCCCTAAAAAGAAAGAAAGAGTTCCTGCTGAAAAGCGACTCATATTTCAAGGAATGGGAATATCTCCAAATAAAACAATGTTATGTGTGGGACGAACGTAAGATATTCAAACGCTAGAGAATAGAGCACAGTTTGTTTGAATTTGCAAAATTATAACGTTACTTTACAGAATGGGAATGTATTACGATCATTTGAGAATTCGAAAGCCAAGTCATATCGTTTTCTTATCGTTGCTACCCAAGGAGGGGATGTGGAGTTATGTCCAACATCTCTATGCCGAAAATCAGTTTTCTTTAAGAGCTATTAGTGACGCTCTCGTTCCTTTTCGGTAATACTTTAAGAATCAAAATTAGGGTATATATATATGATATGTAATGCTTATTATTTATAATAAAAACCTTTCCAGATTTTACTTACGAGGACACGGACATGAAAAGCTTTACAAAGAGATCATGTCATGGGGAGTGGAATTAAAGGATAAAACTATACCTGAGCTGAGGCTTCTTCACTGGTGCTTAAAGATACGACCTGGCCCCACTGAAACAGAAATATACGTAGCCCAAGCAGAGAAAATGTTTAACCCAAGAGCTATGAGAAAGCTAGACGCATTTGAGAAGCTAATTGTAATAACTACACTCATATATGTGTCATCACTCATAAAAACTAAAATTTAAAGTTTTAATTTCATTTTTATTATTAAATAGAGCCACAGAGTTGAAATTGTGGCTGATAGAATCATGCAGCGTCGGTGTGCATCTTTAATTCGAGCAGTTTCTGAACATCAAGATGAAGCGATTTTTTCTTTGGATGTCCAACTGAATAAGCAATGTCTGAAAGCTATGTACGAGTTCCTAGAATCAAAAACAGTGAAGGTTCCACTCCCTTCAAAACCAGAGTTTGATCCTTTGCCACTCCTACCTATTTGTTACTGGTGCAAAGGCCCTGTTGAGTTTCCTTTGGAACCTATAGATGAACTTTCCAGTTTTGGAAATATTATAGACGAACTAAGAGTTGATTTTGACTCAGAAAAACTCACAGGGTTTAAGTGGGACTCAAGACGTCATCCTGTGAAAGAAGATGGGAAGCATTATCCGGAAGTCTGTATCCTTTCCCTAGTTCCTTTAAAATTTCCTTATCGACAATGTGCTTGTTGTAATGTTCATAGTTTAATGAAACCAGGTATGTTTTTTAAGATTTCCAGAGTCCGTTTTAAGGTTTTAATTCACAAAACGATTGGTAAAGAATAGAGAAAAATGTATTTAATTAATTTTTATTCGGTTCGTTCTCAGCATTCGGTCAACGTCCATTCTGTCCATTATGCAACTCATACATGTACCCAATTCTACTACCTGTGAAGGGTCATGAAGCAGCAGAAGAGAAAGAAACAGTGGTAGCTTGTAGCATTGGAAATCCTGAAGAGATTCAAATTGCACTGAAAGAAGAGCCGGGTCAAAGATTTGTAGATGAAACGGCAGAACCAATGGATACAAGTTCTTTTCAAAGGAAACCTCGAAACATGCCGCAGCCAGTGATCAACATTCATGGAGAGGTTGGAGATGACTGGGCTGATGAAGATGGTGAGTTGTTCCCTGACGAAGAAACTCAATTACATTATGGAATGAGTGGAATGACATTCGCTGGCAGTGATGAGAGTTCATCATCTGACTCTGACTCAGAAAATATGGATTCAGATGGTACTGATAATAAGAATTCAGATGGTACTGATAATGAGGAGTCAGATAATGTTCAAGAATCATCAGGGGATGAGGATGAAGACCAAGAGACTGGTAGTAGTGGAGACGATGATGGTTATGGGGATAGTGATCTTACTCTTGAAACTCTTTCTGAATCTGACTGATTGATTATTAATTTATTTGTTGGAAAAATGGAACATAATATAAGTTTTGCAAAGAGGTGTTGCATTTTTCCAGGGACACAAAAATGCCTCCCAA
>JAQGAA010001568.1:0-15185 GCA_034696425.1 Isotoma viridis | reverse complement strand
TCAAACATATTAAGTACTTTGCAGGGTAAATACGCTTTGATATTATTTGGTAATGACAGTGCGATTGTTAAAAGTAATGCTGGCTATTTCATAGTAAAAAGCCTTCGAAGGTCAACTCTCAGAAACGAAGTTGTTAAGCATGTAACTCACCTTATCATTCGGTGATTGGTGGTGATTTTATTTTCAGGGTGTTTAATATCCAAATTAAAAACCCTGTCTATTCCACTACTTGAATCTTAAATGACATGCTATTTTTAATGCTTTTTTTGGTCAGTTATGATAGGAATACAATTTTCATTTAATGCAGCATCAATCATCTAGAACCTTGCAGTCATTTATAAATTGTAAATCTTGTTGGCATCTTGTCATTTAGTCAGCACCGACTAGTTGTGAATTGTGAAGTTGGACTTTAGCTGCTGGAAATAAAATTAAAATAAAATGTCGACAAAACTTACGTATTTTGACTCACGAGGATTATGCGAGCCCATCCGTATGATTTTGTCTTACGGGGGTTTGGAATGGGAAGATATAAGGACGCCGATTACTCAGATTCCAGTTTCACTTCCTGAAGATATAAAAGATCGTAAGTTAATCAAAATAAAATTCTATGATAACAAAAACCGATGTTTGAGATTTCAAAAACACAATTACAGAATGTACCTGGGGGCAAGTGCCCATACTAGAATTCGAAGGGAAAAAACTTTGTCAATCGCTTGCCATTACAAGATATTTGGCTAAAAAGTTTAATCTCATAGGGTCCAACGACTTCGAAGCAGCTCAGTGTGACGAGTATGTCGATACAACTAGAGAACTTCAAACGAGTAATAAGTAGCTTATTTTTAGTGGTATCATTTTGACGATTTTGATTCTATCATGAATTAATGCATTTTAAGTGCTTAAAATATGTCACATTGTGTGTACTATTTAGTGTGGTATCCATCTGTCCTTGAAGAAGACTATAAGAAAAGGGGAAAACTACTTGAAGAGGTTTCACGAGCCGCTGACGAGAAATATTTAAGCAAACTGAATTCAATTGTTGAAAAAAATGGAGGTAAACGGTTGGTTGGAAAAAGCCTTACTTGGGCTGATATTAACTTGGCGCATGTTATCAACAATTCTGAACTGCATGATAGTCGTATTCAAATTCTGAAACGATATCCTGCTTTGAAGTCACTCTCCCAAGCAGTTTTAAACGATGAGCCAAAAATAAAAGAATGGATAGAAAAGCGTCCTAAGACTAAATGGTAGACTGAAATGTAAAATGGAAACTTTTTGTCAAAATTTTTTCTACACTAAATGAATTTCAAGAGTTGTGAAGAAAGTTGGTACCTAGTATTTTGATAAAAATGTTTTCTTGTACTTTCGACGGAGTTTTTGATGCACGTGTAAACCTAATCGGAATAAACAATTGAAATAACGCCACTAACCAACAATTTGTCATTTAGGTAATCATAATTTTTAAAATCTAGTTACTTAACAATCGTCTTTGATACCTTTAAATCGCAATTTTACAAGAGATAAAAACCTTACATCAGGATATAACTCAATCTGATCCATATCATACATCACGACTACCATTCTTATTTAATTACTTGGAAGAGTCTATTATGTCAGGAAAAATAACAGAAAAGAATTTAAATCAGGTTTGAGACAAGTCAAACTTAATAACTTATTAAAACAAATCCTAATCGTTGATTGAGAAGGCTCAACCCGATGAAATGGAAAAGGGACTATCCGTTACTTATTCAACTTCTCCATACCCAACTTATGAAAATATTAGAATCGTAGTCGTAGTGGAGACTACTACATATAGTCTGGAGCTAGAGCTGGACAATTCACATTCTAACTTATCTTTTGTTCTGAAATGAATGAAATAAGAATATAATTTGTAGTTGATATTCGATATGCTATGCATAATGACCATTGTGTGTAATTGGACACACTGCGTTGTCCTTCATTGGGTTTTTTACATTTAGTTTATCATGGCAAAATGATGTTAGAGCCACGCGTTCACGTAAGCAATATATATGACTGGTCATAACTGATATTAAAATCGAGAAACATATATTTAATCAGCATGCCAAAAAACCGATTAAAATTGAAGGTGAATGCAAATAACAAAAAGTAAATATGATAATATATTATGCGAGCAACATAATATACTGTGGGGAATTGTGGAGTTCAGACAAACACTTCATAATAATTAACAAACTAAACAAAATAAATGAATACTCTAGTACTTTTCAAACGAACCATCACTTTAATTCATACAACTTCATTGAAAGGAGTTAGATATAATTTGTCCATACACTAGGAACGAAGTGTAGTCGTGACCGTGAGTTTTGTTTAGTTTTTTCTATAGACTAATTATGTCTGTCAAATTGTCCTACTATGACGGTCGTGGCTTAGCTGAGCCAATTCGAATTATTTTGGCCTATGGAGGGTTGGAGTTCGAAGATATCAGGGTACCCATAATCGGACACCCCACACCCTTACCAGCTGAAATTAAAGAAAGTATGCAAATCATATCGTCGATCTTATTCAATTTATTAAAACTAACGTATGCATAACAAATGTTTTCTAGAATGTACTTGGGGTCAGGTTCCCTTGGTTGAATTTGAGGGTAAAAACTTAGCACAAAGTCTTGCTATTACTCGCTATTTCGCAAAGAAGTTCAAGCTTGTTGGATCAGATGATTTCGAGGCAGCTAAGTGTGACGAGTATGTGGACACTTGTCGGGAGTTAATGCAATGTAAGAAATATTAAATTATTTTACATTTTTATAAGCATTTGGTGTCATTGGGGTTACTGGAATGTGCATTCACTTACTATTTTTAGTGTGGGCTCCACTCATGATGATGAAGGACGAAGAAGAAAAGAAACAGAAACTTCAGGAAATTAACAATAACGCTGATGAGAAGTATCTTGTCAAATTAAATTCATTTGTTGAAAAGAACGGAGGCCGACGGTTGGTCGGAAACAATCTTACTTGGGCTGATATTTATTTGGCACATGTAATCAATAATGTTGAGCTCATCAATGGAATTGATCTGCTGAGTCGTTATCCTGCTTTAAAATCTCTTTCAAATGCAGTTTTGAAGGATGAGCCAAAAATAAAAGAATGGATGGAAAAACGGCCCAATACCAAATTTTAAAAGCGTTCTTTTTATTGAACAGTTTTATTTAAAAACTTTGAAAATAGGTAAAATTATGTTAACCGATTCCTATGTTAATAAAACTGTACAGTGAAAGAGTTTTGAAATCAAATAACGAGCACAGGACTATTCCATTATACAAAAATAAAATACAATAGGTTTTTAAAATTTATTTGTATACTACCTAGCAGGAAAGTTGATATCCTAATTAAATTTATATGCTTTTTTAACAACAAAAATCTGAAAAAACCCTAATAAGATTTTTGTTCGTTTCCTAAATGCTTCTCTAAATTAGAAATTTGTTTGTCCATTTTGCTTTCCACCGTAATTGATAATAATTTATATTTGTAAAAAATAATTTTACTTTTGTCCTTTCCTTTTACTGATCTTCTCTCAATTTAGATAATGCAGAGGCAGTTTAAATGAGATCATTAGATTGAGTAAATAACGCAGAACAGGGCATTCTTTGTCATAAAATTTTAATAGAAATTAGCTCGGCAAGTAAATTCTCAAAAGCAATGGATCCAACAATCTTCAAATTAACTAGAGAGGAAGGACCAGCAATACTTCAAGCTTAAATAAAGTTATTTGTCATATTTCATACTCCTGTCAAACCACCTTTTGAGATATTTCGTCTCTCGTACTGTAAACATTTTTTACTTTCCCAGTTTAATTGAGTTTCCGTTGAAGGAACAGGATTAATCCCCAATGAAACCATGCAGTCCTGTCTCTAGTTTCGATTTAACTTAAAATTTCGTTATGAATAGTCCGCAGGTGAGTGAGTCATGCAGATTCTCTTTGAAGGCCATCCATCACAATCGCAAAGGTAAAAATATACGATAACATGCTTGTATCTTTTCTCTTGTACAGCTTGTTGATGCTTTGAGGGTGATGATGAGTACAAAAAATTGAGTACAGTAATTATGAGAACTCTTCAATAATTTAAATTATATCGCATATACATTATAGACCATAAACAAAATCGTTCTCATATCCTCCTCAAGGCTAAATTTGATGCAAAACTCTTTTCATATTCTATACAAACTCCTACGATACCCATTGTTCAACTGCAAGTCAACTGGTTGTGACACAACTCGTGGAACTTAATTTGGTCAAAGAATAAAAATGTCAATTAAAGTTTACTATTTCAATGCCCGTGGTTTAGCCGAACCAATCCGTATCATATTGAGTTATGGAGGGTTGGAATTCGAAGATATCAGGATACCCATGACAGAATTTCCTGCACCTATACCTATAGAAATTAAAGAAAGTAAGTTAAAAAAAGAACCATAAAGTTTCATTATTTTAATTTGTTTTTTTTAAATGCATGAAATGTTTTATAACAAATTTGTTTTCTAGAATGTACGTGGGGACAGGTTCCACTGATAGAGTTCGAGGGGAAAAAGCTAGCCCAAAGTCTTGCTATTACTCGATATTTTGCAAAGAAGTTCAACCTTGTCGGATCTGATGATTTCGAGGCAGCTCAGTGTGACGAGTATGTGGACACTTGTCGGGAGCTAATGATGAGTAAGGAAATATTAATGTTTTAATTTTTTATAATGAAAATGATTTTTAATTGCAAGAAACTGCTAGTCATTGAATCTCTAAATGCAGTGTCTCATTGTATTTCATTTCATAAAAAGATTCTTAGCACTAACAATCGATACTCATTATTAAATTTTATTTTTGGCCTTGATGGCTGATTACACTTTTCGCACGAATGATGCAAACATTCCAGTATAATTTGGCAAAATTGTATTTTGGGTCATTTAGCTTTGACCCCAACGGGATTAATGACTAAATCATATTGAATTAAAGAATAAATTATGTAAATGTTTTTCTATTTTAGTATGGGTTCCATTAGTAACAGTCAAAGACGAAGAGAGAGATGAGAAAATCCAAGAAATTTGCAAAACTGCGGATGAGAAGTACCTTGTGAAGTTTAACTCAATCGTTGACAAGAATGGTGGTCGACGGTTGGTTGGAAAGAATCTTACTTGGGCTGACATTTATTTAGTACATGTGATCAATAATGTTGAGAATCTCAAAGGGGTTAAGATTTTGAGTCGTTATCCAGCTTTAAAATCACTTACTGACGCAGTTTTCAAAGATGAACCAAAAATAAAACAGTGGGTGGAAAACCGACCCAAGTCTGACTTTTAATCTGGTCCATCCAACTTTCAAAATTGTGTACTTTTTTTAAAACTTTTACTACCTATTAAAAATTAGGCAAAATCTGTTAAACCAATCTCATTTCAATAAAAAAGTGCAAATTGGTGTATTAAAATCTAATTCAAACAAAATTCATATTCTACTGTATATTTTTTATGCTACAAAATTTTAATGGATTGTTATGTATAATGTCATTCTTGGTAACTGGACATCTGGGACCGTTTATTGGCATAGCATTGTATCCCCTCCTGCATGAAATCAAGCCATGAATAGTTAACTGGTAGAACACAGAAAACTGACTGCATGAAATTGAAATCAAATGCATAATTATAAATTATAATTATAAATGCCTAAAACCAAAATCAATTCTTTATTTCAATTTTCTGAAAAGTTTGGTTACATTGATATTTACTCAATTGGCTTTACAATTCATTTTGGATTAATTAATCTTCTTAAAATATTTTTTAAATGATTTGAAATGATCTGTCAATTATCTACTGTCTCTAAACTTAAAGTAGATACCAACGGCTACCGCGGTAAGAATTTGCTGGATCTATTGTCCTAGAATTACCATTGTAAACCTGCAATAATGAATATGCATGCTAAATGTAAAATTCCATGGGTTTTAAACATGCACAGTAATTCAATGCAGCGATAGTAGTTTTAAATGGACTTGTATTATACGATGATTAGCTATAACATTATTAGAACGATTGCTCACTGCTAAAATTACGTTGATGGATTTTGAATAAAAAACATGTACCAACTTTAGTATTTATTTGAAGGACACAAAAAATTATCCAATCATTAAATCATTGCAAAAGTGTCCTGATCATTGATAGTGGCTTAGAATTAGCTCGGTTTCATAAACAGTCAAGTTTCATCTGCATTGCATTCTACATTCTTTCATCACTTTCGATTAACCAGAAGCATTTATGGTCTTCGTTTAGTTACTTCAGTTGAGCATCTATAAATAAGCCGTATAAAACAATTTTCTTCAAGAGTAAACCATGTCCATCAAATTGTACTACTTTGATGCCTGTGGCATAGAGAAGCCGATCCAAATAATTTTGACTTATGCATTATGGAGGGTTAGAATTTGAAGATATATAAGGGCACCTATAACAGAACTGACTTTGCCCCTTGAAATTAAAGAAAGTTGGTTGATGCAATGTGTAAAAATAGTTTAATTGAATGAATGCTGAATTAAGATTTTTAAGGTTACATAATTCACATTTTTAATCACCAAAATTATTATTCGTTTTTATACTTCATTAAGTATGCACATATGGGGAAATGTACCTATAGTCGAGTTTGAGGGGAAAAAGCTAGCCTAAAGTCTTTCTATTACACGACTTTTTTCAAAGTCAAACCTTGTCGGATCTGATGATTTCGAGGTAGGTAAGTGTGACGAGTATGTGGACACTTACAAAGACTTCAGAGACTGTAAGAAAGAAACTTATTACACTACTTAAAAAATTTAATTGTTGACCCTGTAGTCTTGATCCAGTGATCCTTGTTCTAAACCTTGCCATTGACATTGACAAAAGTCATATTACGTATTAGGGAGGTGGCAGCAGTCATAATTAAAATGGTTTAAAACCCCAAAAATTAACATGCAGTATCACATTTTTAATTTTTAGTATGGCACCAAGTGATAATGAACATTTTAACAGAAAAAGACGAAAATAAACATGAACAGAAAATTCAAGAAACGAGCAAAATTGCTGATCAGAAGTACCTCGTCAAGTTGAATTCCTTGGTTGAAAAGAACGGAGGCCGACGGTTGGTCGGAAAGAATCTTACTTGGGTTGACCTTTATTTGGCTCATGCAATCAATAATGCTTTGAAATCCCTTTCTCAAGCAGTTTTCAACTATGAACCAACAATTAAGGAATGGATTGAAGAGAAACGACCACAATCTAAATATTAAAAATGGTACTACATTCTTTAAGTCTAATTTCATTAAAAACTTTACTTGAAATAAAACTTTTGCAAAGTACATCATTACTTACTTTTTTTTACTTACTTGGTCAATAATATATTGATTTTGTTATTGGTATTTCAATAAGATTGTATCCTGCCTGCCATGCATTTTCTTAAGCTTAAAATCAGATTTTTTTTATTGAGAATGCATATATACTATACAATTCGTAGCATCTACTTTCGCTTTCACTAAATAAAAATCTTGGAAAATAAAAAAACAAGCATTTTTAAGTGCAAAACTTCCTGGTAAACCAAATAACTTATTCTGTGAAATTTACGACCACGTTTCCGGAATAAATCAAAGTCAATAATAGGCATGAATTGAAATGCCAAATACATAGTAACCTATAAAGAAATGTACATTATTATTCATGTTCCAAATTTCTGTATCATCTTCGGCAGAGCATTTCAGAACATTACGGGTAATAAAATCACGCTTGCCATCTGAGATCAAGTGTCAATAAATAAGTCAACTGGATAAATCAATATCACAGCCGCAGTGCCTAGTGGACTTAATTGATTATTAGATAGACAGCTTGAAAGATGAATTTGGTGCATTGGGTTACACTCACACAAACTAACTAGAGAATGCACTTGAGCCAAGATCCATTAATTGAATTAGGGAATTGGCTCTATCTCCTTTTTGACGTGAGTACACAACCTTGTCTGCCAAAAAAGTGCAGTAATAATAATGTCGGATCGGATGATTTTGAGACTCGAGTTTGAGAATGGTCTACAAAGTCGGAAAGTATTGTGGGAGGGTGGGTTGGCTGACCCGGTGACCCCAGCCCAATTCTAAGATAATTGAATCAAGTTCAGTTTATTTATAAATCTTATTCTTTTAAAGAATAGTTTTAAAATTTCCAACCTGATTTGAATAATTCAGACAATTCAGAGCATATCAAAACTTTTATCCAGAGTTTAATTTTTACGATATTTTTTTTAATTGTGCGAACATCGCCTATTGATTGAGCAGTATTCTCAACTAACAGTCATAGTTATTTTTAAAGATTATTAGTAAGTTCAATTCTTTTAAAAGAACCAACCAATTTCCATTACATACTAAAAACTATCAAAATTCTCGTTGTAATCATCGTAATAAACTAGAGCCCATAATTAAATTGTGTTGTGTTCCAACTTGTGAGTGCAAATTCTTATTCAATATCAAATATGGTTAAATAAAATTCTCCTGTTACATTTTCTCATTCCAAAAGCAGACAGTTGCGTTTATTTTGTCTCATTCATGCAATACATTTCTACGTTCCAAAAATGCAAAACTAAAGAATTTTGCACAATATAATACGACGAATGGAATGGACTAATATTGAAAGAGTTGTTCACTTCAAACAAACTCCTTAATTTTGCCTTTTCTAGTTAATATGGCAATTCGCCATGGAATTCGGCATTTGGTTGAGTGACTACCTTTTTCCTTGGGTACCGGTATGGAATGCGTCCAGAGGCCCAAATGATGTTAAACTCCATATAGTTAGAAATTCATAGTCAAAATTTAATATGCTATCACCCATATATCATACCATAGACCTGCACTATATAGTCTCGTCGTCCTCGTCGCATGTCAAAATATGACCAACTCGACTTAAATTGTAGTGTTTATGTATGAGTAAATAGTGCAGTATCGAACGAAACCTAAATGGGTCAAACAATATAAACTGTTTAGTTTCTTATATTTCTCGCCGATTTTACGACCAGAATTATTTTACTTCAGGCAAGTTTCGTTTTTATTTCTTTTCTTTATGATTACACGGTTTAAATAACCAAGTCTTGTCCTAATAAGTTACAATGTTTTAGTCCTACTGCTTCTATCACTCTGACCTTTGCAAGTTTGCATAAATCCAAAAATCCAATAGTTCTTAAAATACACTTAAAAGTTAAAAACATCCTTTATCAACATTAAAAAACTTATAATCCTTTTGTGTACGTACACAAACATACAGGTTTGACATTGCAAACTTCATCCTTTATCTTTATCATACTAATAAAAACTTTGTATGCGTTGTGGGTTATCTTCTCATTTCAAGTACTTAAATTAATGCTGACATTCCATTTTACATCGTAGTGTGTGTAGCAGTTTAGTATTCTTGTGACTCATACTATAAGCTATCATCTTGTACCGTAGCGTATAGATTCTTTCAGTATAAAATATAAAATAGTCAGAGCAAAGGTTTAAGGTCATGTGTCTGCTATACACAAATGTTCTTGCATAATAAGCTCTTTAAAACGAAAGCATTACTATCTCAAGACGCGTAGTTTGCTCAGCCAATATTTTTGATATTTTCATTCATTTGCAGATATTCCTTTGACAAAATTAAGCTTTATGGTGACATCAACCGTGCAAAAAATTGTGCAATTTAAGTTCACATAAATATAAAAACGTTCGAGCCACCTGTTCTGTTTATTATTGTATAAAACAGTCAGTCAGGCTAAAAGTGGAATATTTCCTATTAATTACAAAACTAGCTCACTGATTTACTAATTAAACGAGTGCAACGATGCAAAATTAACTTTTATATGAAACACAGTTAATTATATAGTGGCATTTCATGGTGCATTGAATTGAAGTTTTTTAATGCAAAAAAACTGAATCCATCCATCCATCTGTGTCTAAAATCCTGTGTCAAACGCATCTAAAGCTGCAACTCACGATGGAGATTGAATATAAATTTGACTCGGAAAAAAACGATAATAATAAGACTGACATGAAAGGTTCGCGTGAAGTGTCTCATATGCACGGATGCTGCTGCTCAAGTTTAAGGTTTGTAAAAACATACATTAACTACAATTTAGTTACTAGCGTACAACCTGCTTTTGCTTTATATACAAAACTAAAAGAAAGAGTAATTCAGTGTCAAACTAGACATAAGTAATTAAATAAATGAAATTTTCCCTACCAATCCTAAAGGATAGTAAGAATTGTTCTAGCTCTATCCTGATTCAGGCTGATAAATCCGAATCAAAATTAAACTACTTGTTGTAATTAGATCCCCAGTGTCTTCTTTGACTTTAGATGTCTGAAGTTGTAGAGAAATCACTATTCATAAAGTCTCCGATATATAAGTTGGATGGTACTATACTGATTCGTATATTGTTCTTATAAACTTTTGCAAAGTTAGAATCGCCTATATGAACAGAGCAAGTCGTGAGTAATCCACGAAATTTGTTCAACACGATGATACAAAAACTCTTGAGATCTATTCTCTTTTCTCCGAAAAGTTGAATGAAACAGCTCATGAATATATGGAGCAATAATAATAATATTTATTTCTTCATGTATTTATATGTATACAAGTATATTATAGTAAATCTATCCACTCCCAAAATAGAATCCTTGTCCGTGTCAATCTTTGGATTTCTGTGTCATGGTCAAAGCTTTTGTTTCTTTGGTTTGAATTAAACAGTAAAAACTGACATTGGGTTCTTTTTCAGAATCTTTGACAGTAGTAGTAGCTCGATTCCCTTTCAAACATCTTTTATGAATGCTCCATTCTTAAATGTAAGGATGAATGGCGTGTAGGAGTAATTATCATCATCATCTCTGATTGCAATTGTCAACGTCTCTAAGGAAGAATTTAGTTAAGGGGAAAGGACTGTCTAACAATGAATGTATATTATAAGGGTGCTGAGGGACTACACTGTGTAATGGTCTAAACTAAAGAATATGTTCCATAGAGTTGGAATCTTCTGGAATATTGTAACACACGGATGAGAAACAGAGTGACATGACAAGAAGACAGACAATATTAAGACTGTCTTGAAAGAAATTTCAAATAACTTTTCATTCAAGATTAGCTACATTAGATTAGAGAGTCCTTTATCTCTTATCTTGCAAAAAGTCCTTGGGAACTATGGTCGAACCTTTGTACATTAAAAGTTTATACAGTATTTCCCAACTTGATCGAAAACATTTTTTAAATCAACTCTACTGAACCAGGTTTAGTCATTATGTCTCATTATTTCTCGGCATGTCAGAAAACACTTAAACACTAAAGATGTATTTATGTAAACGAAAAACTAACAAAGACCGATTTGAAATTGAGTCCGACTTATTTTGAACTTTTACTGTACACTTTCCAAGTTGTAATAAGTATTCATGTTATTCGTTACCTAATATAATTAAGAAAGGCAGTCTAGTAAGTAACAAAGAAGCTCTCGATAAGCGCTTAAGACTAATATTAGATATTTTATATGCATGCTGTCGTATATGCATATATATAAAGTACACTGGCTTAAAGTATCAAATCCTTATATAAATATAGTTCATTGTAATTGTACTAATAACAATTAGAATTCAACACTGAAAAGGCATAACATTTAGCATTCTCAAACAAGAACATCATGGTTTGTGAGCAAATAACCAAAACTTAAGACACATTGGTGTTTCGTAGAATTACAACAAAAATTCTAAATTTCTTCTATTCTTATTCTTATTATTAGTTGTCGACAAGTTACAACAGTTAGTGGAAACTGGGACAAGTTTTTACTAGAAGAAGCTGACGCTACTTATGGACTGGGACAATTCTCAACAGTGAGATGCACTTCCTGTCTCAAATGTAAAGTTAATTGCCCTAATTTAATTCCGCTTTTGTAATTACTTTACTTTCTCAGTATGCTTAAAAACGTGTATATTTCCTTTTCTCCTTGTGAGACTAACTTTTGGTCTACAACTAGATCCAACAGCAGCCTACACACATTTTAACTTCCTAGCAGATGGACTTCTGAAATGTAGATTTTTGGTTTTCTTTTCAACTTTATGTCATGTATAACAAGTTTATAGTATCAAAATAGTATGGCGTTGTGTAATAGCATTTCTGGCACACATTTACATTTGAACACATACAGAAAGCAATTTTAATGTTCAAACTTTTCTTCTTTTCTATAAGAAAAGAACTAATATTTATGCTACAAATACTAAAACTTTTATACTTTTATGTACTTTTGAGACTTCTTAAATTACCCAAGATACTTTCAAGATATGTATGAAAAGAGTAAGACAAAAATTGATATTTTTTCAGCTCTTGGTATAATTACCAATGGGACATTCCACACGCTTGAGAACATTCTTTTCGATGATACAAAGGATACAGACGGTTGGATTAAGGTAGTTACACAATAATAAGTAAAATATGATTTTATTACTAAGACGAGAATTCTTTCCACTTCGTTACGTGTTAGAGAGTTGTGTATGCAAATTGTTTTCGTTAAACATTAATTAAAAAGACGAAAGACTCCAGGACTCATTTTAATCAGTTAGTACACTTGTTAGTTTGCCCGTGCTGATGACTTCCTGAGTTTTAATCAATGTCCTTCTCAAATAAACTCCTGGAAATAATAATGTCGCTCATTCTCAAGTTTCAGGTGAAGAAGTTTTAGAGTTATGCATGGGCAATGTATTTATAATTATTATCGTGCAGCTCTTAAGAACAGGTTTAGAATAGGATTAGCACAAAGACCGATGAGGATGGTTGATCTGATTGTAATTTAGAAGTACAAGAGGCTTTAAATAATAATTAGATCGAGACAGAGTGGGATCGACGAGTGCTATTCACATTGAGTCAAATCATTTACAAAGACCACGAGGAGCCTGATGACTCTCTTATGGAAGTTGAGTTTGCCTTTCCACCACCCACGGATCTTGTTAAATTGCTTTGGGTCAATAGACAACCCGTTGGTTTCTACAGTGTCAAGCTAAAAGGTAACAATAACGCTTTAAGTCAAAACTTTGCATAACTTTAAGTACCTAAGAGAGTTAGCATGTGTACATGCAACTCGTAAATAACCCTAATGAGGTGCATGAGAAATTTCCATACTTTAATTCTTGTACTGTTATACTACCCCCAACTGCTTTTTAGATAACATCATCCAAGTTTTGTGTAATTAACCTCCATCAACTTATTTAACCTATTTAGTTGTTTTTAATTTAATCCCAAGTGCACTCCTACACTGCAAGGCGCTTCTAACTTTTGTAATCTTGTTTTGATTCCGCAATGATTTTCATTTTAAAACGTGATGATTGCATGATAACGTATAAACTACTTTTGCTGTCTAGGGACCTTTGACTTGGAGACGATGTCTTGGTACACTATGACAGTTCTTGATACCCTTTTTATCCGAAAACAACATAGAGGGAAAGGATGGGGATACTCTGCAGTGAAAAATTTGCTAAATGAGTTTCCTGATCAGAATATAGGATTTAGTTACCCTGTATCTATACCTATGGGGAAAGGTTAGTAACCGTGTGTACTTTTATTCCATTTTCATTTGTCTTAAACAAAACTGTTGCAAAATTACTCTGAAAGCTTTAAAAACATCAGAGATTTGTTTTCACTCTCTCACAAGCAAAGAACAACCAAGATATTTCCAAGATACTTTCTTCATGAGTTTTACGTTTCGTGATTCCAGTATTTAGTACCATAATTTCATAACTGATGTGTACTAAAAGAAGCACAACCAGTACAAAATAATATTATGTATAACTATAACCAAATGAAAATCTTATAAAAGCACAGAAGAAAGAGTAATTTTAGCATAAACTCCTTAGGGGTACCTACGATTAAGAAGAAATTCACTTCCTGTTTACTGATATCTTTCTTACCGTAGGAGCACTAGCAATAGTATTTCTATGGTAGGAGCTAAGGTCTCAACATTTTACTTATGTGCATTCAATATGAACTGTAAGTTTACGTAAACAGCCTTAAGGCACCACCGAAATGCTTTGGTTCAGGGAGCAATGTTCCTTGCTTATAGGTTTAAAGTGGAAGTGATTAAGGAACAGAGGTACATTGTATTATTAAAAAGGTCATTTTGGTACTCAAAAACCACAAGATTGCACCCGTGATCCATGTGCCTTGAGGTTTTATCATAAATCTGAACAGGAAACTGATGAAGTATATAAAATATCATGTAGCTCCATGGTATATTGTAGTTTGTAGTAGCTGAGTCATTTTAACGACAAATACAAAATTCTTTAAAGATATACGAGCGAAGTCGGCAAAGGGTATCTTACAACGAGTTCTTCTAAATTCCCTTCATACGTAAATAGTAGAACAAGGTCTTGTTCCCAGTGGCTTGAAAGTGAGAGTTAGGGGAAGGGATAAGATGTACGCAGAAGGAAGTAGAGACTTCAGATTGAGATGATGACACGACATGACATATCAATGATCCATGGTGGCTACCTTATGATATTTCATGTTGGCTGCCAAGTCACGTCACTCCTGTCTTTTCCTTAACCTAAACTACCTCAATTTTATATCATAATATATCACATCACATCACAAATGTCATCTATGTAGGTACCTTATATACTGTAGCATATTACAATGATCTCGAAAGAACGAAACACGTTGACTTCATTACTGTCACCACCATACCACCACCCTTTACAGCCATCATGACTGACTGAGAGTCTCCTTAGCCTTCAAGTATTACATTCTGCTTGTGTAGATGTGCCTTCTCGTCTTTGCAGCCTTGATCCCACTATCGCTCCTGAATTTCACCGTCCATGTTTCTATTCTTTACCCATTCACCTTGACTTGACTTTATCAATCCATTCGGTACCCCATACAATTTGAGTGAAAGTCAATTTTTCTTTCTTTCTCTTTGACTGGAAACTGCTGAGGAATCAATTTTAACCATGAATAATCATAAAGCTGTACATAAATCCCTGGGTGGTATTGCATATTCCCATACTGTGGTATCGGATCTTATGATGTGTATTAAATCTATCAAGCCGCAAGTATTACGATTGAGACGACTTGTTTTGGTTGATGAATAAGTAGGCCAAAGAGAAAGCGATCTTTTAGTTTTTGTTCAGTTCATAAACCCTGTGTTTACCGATCAGTGGGTGTATTGCCTTAT
>JAQGAA010001567.1:0-15193 GCA_034696425.1 Isotoma viridis | reverse complement strand
ATTATTAAGCTTGAATAGGTAATTGCACTTTCTAAATTAAAATGAGCCTACAGTTCTATTTAGTACAATACGCTGCTAGTAAACTGAAATGAGTCTGAACTTGTAATGCTAAGAAGCAGCATGAGGTCCCAATTTTGGCTTATATTTTTCAATGGCATTTCATTATTTCAGTTGAAAAAACCATTTCTTTAAAATATTGAAGATGCCATAAATTGAAGAAGTATAGAATAATGCTGCAGAGTAAAATAATTCTGGATGGTACTTTCACTTCAAATAATTACGGTTCAAAGAATGAATAATTTTAATGCTGTAACGTCAAAAGCTAAAAATAAGCAGCAACCTGGAGTAGCTCTCTGATGTATGATAATGATCATTCATTCCTTTTAAATAACATAATTAATAAGATGAACTTGATTTGTTTTTCTATTCGCTGCTTGTAAGAAAGGAGCATCAACTCATTCTAATTTCAATTTTAAGCTTTCTGCTTCTACAACCCTCTCAAGAACTGAATTCTATTTTAATTGATTCGATGTGGATATTTGAACCATAATTATTTAAAATTGAAGTACTATTCAGAATTATTTTACTCCTTAGAATTATTCTATCTTCTATTATTTTCAACAATAAAAATAGCTCTAACTACAGTAGCAAAACTGAGATTGGCAAGATCCAGTATTTTTGACTCCTTCCAAAAATTTGTGGCACAAGATTAGATTAATAAAACAATTTGGTTAAAATTATTCAAAAAAATCAAAATATTGCAAATTAAAATTTGACAAGTTGAAAGTTAATGTATACTTTATTAAAACTTATTTTTTTATTTGAGCATAAAACGATGGAAAAGGGAATCTTGTCTTTATACAGCTAAGATTCAGAATCTCTATTTTCTTGCAATTTCTTTATTATAACTTTGGCAAAATTTTGATTAAACTTCGAACATTATGGCATAAAAAACGAAAAAATGTTGATCAAATATAAGTTCCCATTTTCCAATCTTACTTTTTCCAAAAACTGCTTTTGCCAACTTTCTTCCCGAATCTCACTTTTGTTATCTTTTCCAATGAGACCAGAACAAAATATAATTATCAAGTTATTTCTCAAAAGCCTTCCCATTGAGTTACTAAATAAATAAATAATACAAATATGCACCCTGCAGACTAAATCCTTACAGATAGTCTTTTGTGATTATTTAGAAATCATTTCCCTCTTGATTTATTTATCTTAATTAAAGCAATAATGAGTACTGAAACCCGAACTTGTACGCTCTCCTTCTTCCTACAAGTCTAACCAGCTTTACTAATTCATTCGTTTAATACAAAGAATCCCTATCATCTCTAGTATGCAGTAAAACCCACAGGACAAAATTCCAAACCAACATTATAAGATCTAACTAGGAAACTCTCACAAGTATTCTAAAAAGTTTACGACTGTAACCATACACTGACAAAGTTAGTCTTAAAACTTTCACTCTAGTGATAAACTAAACAGTACAGATTTAACTGTTTTGCTGTCGACTTTATTTTAGCAATAACATGTACACATAGCGCAAAAGACAATTTGGAAAAGTGGCATTCAAAAACAGCTTTGGCTTAAGTTTGTGTAGTAAAAGTAAAAATACTAAAAGTATGAAGTACAAGGAATATGAATGGAGAAAGCAAAGCATGAAACTCATCCGGCTTACCTTAATTACCCCTAAGGAGATGAAGATATGATGATGATGATAGTGGTGATGATATTTAACCGAAATTTAATCATAAGCTAAGTAGTTAACTCATATAAAGGACTATAGGTACAAGTTTAATGAGTAAATTCTAACTTTATTTTACAAGTCTGTGAGTGTGGAGTTGCCTCTTACCACTAATTAGATAAAGGGGCTGCGGTTGGTTAGTTATTACTAGTAGTGGTAAGTGTGTTCATCTATAATCTTCGTATTAGTATGTACTATAAGAAGTATCAAGTTCAACCCTTGGGTGAAATTCGATCTGATTTCACCTCACGTTCTTAAGGTAAGTCTTAAGGTTGAAGGGAACACAACAAATATAATATGTGGCTGCCACTGCTTGCTCTCTATGTTAGACCAGCAAAAAGTAGACAAGCTAGACAGCTTAGAGTAAAAGTGGACGACGTGGTATGTATATTTTATTATGTCCTTTTTTAAAAGGAAATGTGGATACTCGAAAGAGAGAGTCAAGAGAAGAGTAGATCAGAAGAGCAGGAAGCAGGACACTAATCTTTACCAAAGTTAAATGGCTTAAGAAACTTTAGTAATCAATTTTCCTTTCTGCAACCACTGTCAAAGAGAAACCTCTTTTGCACTTGACTTATTGGTAGAATGACAGTTTACCCTAATTTACAGACATTGGCCTATCACACTTTGCATAGAAGTGTGAATGCTTTGAATACATAAACTGATTGAATTGGAATTAGTAGTAGTTGGTTTGCTATTAGATTTTTGCTTTAATTAGTGTGTAAAGGGATTTGGACATTAGATTTAGCATAAGACTAGTTATTTGATGATAAATTACTATACTTTTAGGAAGAGGAAGATAAATGTCTAAAATTAATCGAAAAGGAGAAAATGAACCAGGGTTGATTGAGACAGAGCAAAGACAAGCAATATAATATAAACTTTAGTGCCTGCAATGTGGAAAAAAAGTTATTTGTCTTATTTATCTTTAGGAAAGATTGGTTTTTTCCTGTTCAAGATTGCGTTTGGCAGCTTCAGTTTAATCTGATACTATTTGGATTGGATTGGATTCAGGATATTGCTTGTGTTAGTTTATATGTGTCAATAGCTTGTAAAATATGTGGTACCCGGTGAATCTGAGTTCAACAGGGTTGGAAATGTAATCGTTGGGTAGAGTATAGAGTGTTTGTATGATGATGGAGAAAGGCCTGACTAAATCCGAAGAAGGTTGAGGTAAGACTGAACTCCAGGGAAAGAGAATGTAGATTGGGAACCCGGGTTTGGTAAGTTGGTTTTTCTTGGTTGGTTTGTTAGTGTAGATTGCACTTATAGATTTTACTTTTAGAGTCTAGAGTGTCTACGTGGTTTGGGGATGGTTTTCCGAATCTGGAGGAAATGAAACTATGGATTCAATGTAAAAAGGAACGGTGTAAAAGAACAAGCTAAAGGAGACTTCTTCATTTCTGATACGATGGGATCTAAAAGAAAAGTTTGTACTCGCAAAATATAATATTACCCGTAGAACAGAACACATTATTATTGCCCTGAGAATTGGTGAAAGAAAGAGATGTGAATAAAACCTAGGCGTTAATGTAGTCTAGGTGTATATTTATATATGACTAACATGTTGTAACCATTAGTAGAAAGTTGGACTTACTAGACAGTTATATAATTATGGTAACCTGGTGTGTAATACCAGATGCAACACATCGGCCAAAAAAGCATTTTTGATTTAATGGCTTCAAAATGGAATTGAGAGAGACGTGTCTAAACGCAAGCTGGGATTTAGAATTTGCAATTGTAACAAAAAAATTATTTCGTAATGAGCTATCTTCTATAAGTAAACCATACCAATGGATAAGTAAAAGTAAGTTAAAGTTAACTACGAATGTGAACAAAGGTTTAACAGACAAACTGAAAAGATTGACGACTGAAAGACGGACATGCTGAAAGAAAGCCTGAAAAGGGCTGACGACTGACAAAGTGACAGAAATACCATTTGATAGTCAACAACTCCCCAAATGGGTGTGTGCCTTGCTAGTATTCACTGTTACATCTGAAAACCCTGAAACCTCACTGTGTCCCAGTAAAATACTGAGACTAATTTTACAAACTTGACCTTTCGTTATCCCTTTACAAACAAAAGCAAATTTCAAACTGACTCTAGTAAGTTAATGAGTTTGCAGACAAACGCGGACAATATATAAACCAAAAGCATTTACCTAACTACATGAAGTAGCTAGCGCTACGTCCTGCTAATCAACACGCTTACATAAGGAAAAAAGGGGAATAATGCTTTCTAATCTCATACTATTGTTAATTAGAATTTGGTTTGATTAAATAATTACAATTATGAGTTTCCCAAAATCTTCTGATTTAGAGCTTCCACCGAATTAATTTTGACATCAATGAACTTAAGTTTAACTATTTACACAGCTGTAGAGCTGCAACCGAGCAAAATAATTATGAACATTTACAAGGATTAAAGTTTAATGCTTCTATAAATAATAAATAATAACATTAAAATATTTCAAAACCTTGAGGGCATACAAAAAAAATAAATAGTAATCCTTATATAAATCCCTTTCCACTCATTAATTCTCAAACTTTTGTTCATCTTGGAAATTATAATCAAAAGAAACTCACCAAGAAACACTCTAATGTTATTAGAAATAACAAAAGCTGTTCCAAATGACTAATTTTCTATTGTTATTGGCTTACGTATTGTAGAACATTGTGCTTAGTTAAAGCTTCTTAAATGATGGACCGTAGTGGGCGAAACTGAGAATGGAGTTTCGTCTGTGGCATTATAAATCTTTTGCATCCATCCGGTGTAAATTTTAGTTACTAAGACTAACCCACACAAATTAGTCTTAAAAGCTTATTTCATCCAAAAATATACGTTTCTTTCCTTTCTACACCATTTAAAAAATATCATACTGGTATTTCATTTGATAATAAAGATAAAGTTTCACAATATTTGTACCATTTTCTACCAATTCCGCGTTTCACCACTTTCACCAAAGAAAAACCTAGGAGATGGTCAATGATAGACAAAACCAAGCCTTTGTAAATCATGAATGAAACTGAAAGATGGTTTCATTTATTACGTGAGTGTGAGAGGGAACAACCACAAAAGCAGTAAAATCAAAGAATATTATAACCACACGCGTATCTGTCTTCTATTGTTCGTCATAACATTAACTACGGATAAAATTTGTTTAAAGAATTGAATTTCATTAACTTACCACATGTGGCTTCATAATAAGAATTTATCATTTGTAAGATTTACAAAAGACTAATTCGGCTAATTGTCAAATTGTGTAGACTAAGCAAACAGCTCTAAACATCAATGTCTTTGTTTTTTATTGGATATTTGTTCAAAATTTTCAGAAAACGATTACGGTAAACATATTATTTACTAGTAAATAGTTAAAAGAATATCCGCATACCCCATTGTAATGGAAGTTACATCTGTTGTTTTCTACCCACGAAGAGTCATCATTGGAAAAAGGGCTTATGGGTTATAGGATGTTATGTCAGTCATCAATCGTCAGTAAGAAAGAAATGATTTTATACTCCTCGGAGAAAAGTCTGGAAAATTCCCAGGCATCATTCATCAATACAAAAACTACAACACTCGTAAATTGTTTAAAGCTCATCAGTAGATAGCGATAATAGTAAAGTGCCATTCTATTATAGTTAAAGTGATGACGCGCAAGGATGACTAATGGCCAAAGGATAACTACTCTTGGTTTACGATATTTTTTTTAAAATACCGTGTTTAGCACTGTAAAGTCTTGAGAATGAACTAATGGATGAAAAAGAAAGCTTTGGAATTCCTGCAAACGTTGATATCGCAAAAAGAACGTTATTGGATCTAGATTTTGGGAACATTTACTGATATTCTACAGAGAAAAATAGAGTAGACCCCTAGACCCTAATCTTTTTCATGTTTATTGAAAGGCCTTAAGGCGAGGAAGCAAAAAGGAAAGACTTCAAATGAGCTTTACACAGTATGCCTCATCCTCGAGGAAAAATTCTTTTTAAAGCTTACGAAATCATTTTTGCTCTTTATCCTCTATTATCCATCTCATTCAACTACAACTGTTTCTACAAGATATACAAAGATACAATGCAACATGATAAAGTATAGGATTAAAAATGAAAACCATTACATAACTCTTCCAAGTTATATAAATATCCAATTGCTATCCAATAATCTGGTATTTTATAATATAATTATAACAACACATTGCCCATCATGCATATATCCATATTATTATTAAATAGTAGTATATTCTCATTAACATAAGTTAAATTGAAAATTTGAATGATTTCAACGATCTTAAAACGATTTAAAACCGGGTCCCCTGGGACATCTTCCCAACATTCAGATGGCCCCATTCATCTTTTAAAGTATATCTGAAATGCGTTTACAGTCATTAAACTTGTCTGAATTTTAATTTACTAACGACGATTGATATATTGCTCAACTTTTATCTACTCTCTAACACACACATATAGATAAAGCATATTTCATAAATAGTCCCCATATAACAGACACATACAAGAAATAATTTTTGTAAAAATATAAAATATATTTATCATTCTGAAGAAAATGGAAATCACACATCTCAAGCGTTCATTCACGTGCCATCTTATAATTATAAAAAAATGAGCGTAGGTGGGTAGTCAAAATGACTGAAATGGTAATGAAGTATATGAACACAAAATATCAAATGAAGTCAAGTGCCAAAATGAAGCTGACTGAATACAAATGTGATCCATTCGCTAGCAACCAAGCAACCCTTCCTCGACGGAGATCAATCGAATTCAAAGTGAATAACCCTATTCCTTTGCAAACCAACAAGACTCTCACTTTTTGGCAAATACTTGTCAACAAGAAAGCAAGGCAGAGTTATCTAGTAAAGTGGGATAAGGACTAGAAAAGTACAAGTAGTACTTACCCAAGGCATATCCTCCTACTTATTATATGTTATCAATGTTATGTACAGCAGTTGGGTGAAATATATTTTCTCAAGCATATAATAAAACACTCCTGGATTGCTTACAGTTTTTTAGAAAATGAGAACACCGATATAAAATTATAATTTTCGTTTCCTTTGATCATTCAGACACCACTACATCTGTCTCTGTCTTATTTGTGATTCAAATAGTAAGTCAATAAATCAAAATGCTGTATTGAATATACAAAAAGGCTTTGCTCCAAATTCAAAGAAAAAATTATGCACTAAGAAAAACAGTTCTTGGAATAATAAAAGGCTCGGTAGAATTCGAGCAGAAAGCCCTTGAGCTTTGATAAACAGATTGAATTGTGGGGGTGATCTTTAATTCAAGAATTCATGAGATTTATTAAAATTAGTTTTGGGAACTAATTCCTTTTTAAAAATGTGAAAATTATAATTATTGGTGACTTTCACTCATTTCATTCACATCCTTTTTACTGTAATTTGAATCCATTTCATGCATCAAATCAAATCGTAGAAAGAATAAAAATAATAAAATGAATAAATTTATTAGGTAATCGTATTGAATTCATCAATAACTGATCACCTCCCAGGAATATTTACTTTCATTGTTTCATTTGTATCATTCTTTCTAATTGTAAATTAACTGAACAATGGCATTAATTTAAACATTTCATAAATTTGTATAAATAAGCAAAACTTTTTTTCAATATTTGTCATCATTATTTTATCTATTTTGAATCCGTTACTGATTTATTTTTAAAAAAATGTTTAGTTACCTATCATTTCCAATGAAATACAACAACTCGGCCTTTGGTGTTTTTAGAATTGCTTCATTTTTTAGTCTTCTGGCCACATACGATCTACAGTTGGCTTGGTAAGCGATTTCGAAGTAAAAAAAATGAGGTCCGATCCTTGTTCAGTTTAAATTAAAATTGGAAGTTGTCAAAAAGCGTATTCATTACAAACTAGTTTATAAATAACAGCTGCATAGTAGATATAGAGCTGTAATGGTAATGCAATGAGAGAAAAATTTGCACTTTCACTTCAGTCAAATACATTACTTACTTGCAAATGAGAATCTGAATTCATGATTTCCAAGGTCAGCCTCCAGTGCAGTAGTTAACCAATCATCATTTCTCATTTAAAAAATGTATTTGATAGACGTGAGTTATAAATGGAAAAATAAATTTATCTTCATCAAAGAACTACAAAATGAGTTAATTTCAATAAAAAAACTTTGTTTAAAAATAAGTTTAGGAAGTGAATGGCAAAGTGTGTGTAGTTTTCAAATCCATCTAATCAAACATTATATGTATGGCTGTGTGAAGTCAACTCAAGGGAGATTTAATCTTGTGCATTACGTTCTACTTCTGTGCCGGTGAATAATTATAATTGGTATCAGTGGGCTATGGGCTATGGAACTATTCCAGGCTATGGAGTATTCAATTATTTACAAAATAGAAAATTAAGAAGTTTGTCACTTGAGAATTTTTGAACTTTCAGCAAACTTTATCTCATCGCTTTTATTTCTTACTATTGATTTTTCACGAACAATTCACTCGTAATGAATTCATCAAAACAGACATCAAAGATCACTTTAATTAGCAATCAAAATGATCATACACTCATTTATTATCATTTGCCTCATACGTCATACTGCGTTCTACCTACAGCAACTTTTGAAATAATTTATGCATCATCCATATTAGCTTTTTAATATGAGAATCTTTACACAACGTACACGTTAAGGAAGTTTTAAGAAATTACCAAAACGCAGCCATTCATGACTTAAATGATTAGAACCACCTGCAACATGGCAAAAATATACTAATAAATCAAAGCATTTCATAGTGAACTTTGTACCGTTTCGTTCAATTAAAAAATTCTATGATCATCCCATTGCTCGAATTGATTTGGGTTGGAACACAAAGAACACAAACTTCTTTCTCTTTTGTCATTTTCAAAAAAATTCTGACTTCCAAATGTCAATATTGTACAATTGTTATCTAAAGATAGGAAGCAGTTTAGTTTAAATCCGAATGTCAAATAAGTTACTAAAACAAAGTTAGCTTTAATTAAGGACCATATCATCGTGTTCAAAAGAACAAAGCTTTAGAGGTGACAAATAATAAAACTTTTATGCTTTCAACTTGCACTTTGCACTGTTTTTATAATTTGTTATTGAAAAGACAGCCGTTGTCAGAGTCGCTGGATCCTCAAATGACGTCTAGAGAAAATGTTTAAAAACTAATGGGCAAAACTTTCCAATGATATCTGAACACTACATAACCAAACACTAATTCAGGTAGGAGGTATTTCATGTTGGTTGGTTGCATTGTGATTTGTGCCTTAATGAGAAAAAACGTATTACTAATTAAAAGAAAGATAACCAGCAAATATTGAGGACTATTTCTTTCTTATTTTTTATTTCCCCTCACTATAACAATTTCCCTGTATCTAGTTGCTAGTTTATATTTTCAAAACGCATATGAATTTCTGAATGCATATATTCTTTTGAATTTAATCGTTGTGATTGCTCAGCTTCTTTCGATATCAAAACCTTTTATGAAATTCGGTATTAAAACGGTCAGACCCCCGTAAAACTAATGTTTGAGTAGTTACAATTTGTCTCGTCTCGGATTAATTTTTTTATTAATAATAATAGGCTGTGTTGTTAGTTGAACTATAATTAATTAAAATGTAATTAAAATGATGTAAATATTTATGTTTATAATATTTATATATGCTTTTATGTAAACTATGTTCAATTTTATAAGAAAATTTCGTAGTATTGTAATTTTGCACAGACCGGGATTTGAAATATGAAGGCTTTGGCTTTAGTTCAAAAAATCAAACGCCCCCAGCTTTTAGAAGATTTTATCGATTGTCAAGTTGTTAATTGCTGTTGTACAACGTTCTATTTTGGACACAAAAGCAATTTCATATAAAGGGTAAAATTTGTATAGTTTGTACATAATGGTAATGGTAGTAAATTATGTATTAAAAACCTACTAAAATTATTTATTTTTATTGCTGTTAAATCCTTTTTGCACAGAGCTTACTTTTCTTTACACAGAATTGACGCTAAGTAAAATATGAGTTTATCCAGTACAGAAATAGTAGTTATCATATGCAAATGTCTTCGTAATGTTATTCATGAAATGAGACATTATCATTAGACATAAACACAAGAGTGTTTTAATTGAAGTTTGTTCTGTGCAAAACCGTCCTTTCAAAATCAAGCCTTTTATGATCAAGGCATAAAAAATCTACTATTTACTTAAGGAATGATGAGCAGATCCTGAATAATACAAGCAGTAGGCGAGGCAAGTTGGCAAGTTGTAAAAATGTATGACATTATTATTAATTTATTATAAATTAATATATTTCAAGAATTTCTACACTCAAAACCCCATACAAATAAAATAAGCAGGTACTGGAAAGCCGAAAAGTTTTATTTATTAGCAGTGTGTACTATTTTCATTATTATTACAATTTGTTAAATTATTACTTAATGGTACAATAAATGAGAAATATTAAAATCATGTCAGAAAATCTACTTTTATCCATTCAACTAAATCTAATGAAATAAAATGTAATAATGCTTCATATCTATCTAAAAGTGAAAACTTTTTACAGAAACCATCCAACCACGCCAAATAATACTCATTGTACAATGGTAAAATATGAAATGAAGTCTATCACAGACATAAAAAAGTTTGCTGTGGTAGCAAAAAATAAATGAAGCTTTTTTATCCAGAAGTCAATTTTCGAATCAAGATATTTCATCAAAACTTGTATTTCTCTATCTCAATTATTTTATTTGACGTAAATGAAGTCTTAAATTTCTAAAAAGACAATAAGTAATATTAGTGAAGTAGGTTGAAGTAGTTTATTTCATGGATTTAAGAATAAATTGCTTATAAGTGGCATGAAATGTATTGAGTTCACAAAGTAGTTTCAACGATGGAAAGAGATTTCAGATTCTTTGATTCCGGAAGAGATAAAACATTAAGAAAAACGGGCTTGAGGAAAAATCTGTTGAAATCTAACTTAACGGTTTGTCTGCTCCTGCTGTATGGGATGGGATGTCAGATTAGGTTACTAGTTTATATGGAATTCGATAAGATAAGCTCTTATACCAATTGAACTATTGCATTACCTACATAGCATCCATTAGGTACACCCTACAACCAAAAGCCATTGAAATATTTAAGTTCGCTTTGGCAATGAGCACAAGCCATGCAGGGCTCAGAGATAACTATTTCCAGACTGTTGGACCGCCTGATGTGATGGCAATGAGGAAAGAGGAAGAAATTACATTTTTAAGAATATATATACTCCAATTTTGTAAGCTTTCTGCTGAAGCTGGATATATTTATTAGATTTTTAAAGAGAAAGTGACCTGGACTGAATGTCGGAAGTGGATAAGTTTAGAAAATCTTTGAGAAAAAGTTATTTGTATTTCATTCAAGTAGGACTGAGTGTCCCCATTTCACTCTTTACTGTATGACTCCTATTCCTCCTTTATTGCAACACCTTAATCAGTTTCAGTATGACGTCCAATACCGCACGGGCAGTTACACTAAACAAATGGATTCAGTCCTTTCATTCACTCATTTGAATTCCAAGTAGGTATATCCTTTCAGGAAGAGTTCTTACTTTTTGAACATGAATGCTTGGAATAAATCTCCGAAATGACGCTTACAACTTAATGCTTATTACAGTTAATGTCTAGCATTTTTGGCAAACTTTGTTCTTCCTTGTGCACTTGTTTTAGAGCGTTATCTTTGTTTCGAGCAAATACTAGGGTTTTTAGTACTAAAACTAAGAATCAAACGAGACGGTGTAACTAAAGAATACTGAAAGGTATTTAGAGTTACACTTTTAGTTAATTTCTTATATCCTTTTTGAGACGAAATGGATGATGAAATTTGGAATAAAAGTTTAAAACAAAAATGTACCGTAAAACTCAACCTAGAGCCCCCTCTTTTTAAAATCTCCTTCTCACCCTTACTCTTGCTAAAAATCCCTTTCTTCCAACGTTAAACTCTTCAACTGGCATCAAAAATTGTTTTAAAATTTCAATTTCTGATGGCTCATGGGGTTCTAAAACTGTTTTATTGTTGTGATTTTCTGATAAAAAAATTTACATATATCCAAAAGTAGTCCCGAGTACTTTACATATATTTCAAAAATAGGAGAATTGAAGAATTACTTAGTGTGCAGTTATTAAATTGTTTTAACTGCTAAGTGCTTTGAGGATCAAGTTATAAATTTATAATGGCATGAATTGTATATATATACAGTGAGCAGCACACTTTCACCTTTTCTGAATTTGTTTTATAATGTACATAAAACGCATGATAATTGCAATGCCATTTATTTTTAGTACTGCCAAAGGGTACGGGATAGATAAAAGCTTTTATGCAAACTGTTTTCAGCACTTAAGGCTGTAAAAGCGCCCACGAATAATTTCAGCAACATATTCGTTTCAGCGTTGTTATCTTATAATGTTGTGCTTAACAATTTTATGCTTTTAAAATCACGAGATCAAAGTTCAGAAACTAACTCATAGTGTAATATACAAATGTATAGTGATATAGTAAAATCAGCAGGTAACGTATACACGCAAACTGCAAGTAATTATAAGTCTATTCCCAATTATATTGTGAAAAACTTATCATCTTACAAAATAGGAAATGGGATCAACCGGTTCTTTAATAATGAACTGAAAAGAATGTTTACGAGAACAATATTTCTGAAAAAAGGTATTTCTACAACATGAGACAAAAATTATGTAGGCGGTATTACTGTAAGCAGCAAAGGTGATAGTGATTAGACATTTTACGACCTTGACCATACTCAAATACCCATAAAATATTAATCTTGGTTTTACCTTTTAGCAGAAATTTTGTTGGATATTATAATGACTACATTTGCATAGTTAAGTTTCATAACAACTTAACTACGGCTATTCGATAGCATTCGAAAGTCCTGTTTTGATACGAAGTGCAGTAGTAACTCCAATGTGATAGTAAATAACCCTACGAAATGTCACTTCATTAGATTTTATGTTGGAACATTATGTATTCTGACGAGCTAGAAGGCAATTCGACACCTTTGCAATGCCTTTGAAGTATTTACCTTTAGTCTTCTCTAACCAAGGTCATATTAGTAGTGTTAACAAATTCGTATTTCTACAAGAGTCTATTGAGTAATTAAAAGAGACAAATTGTGATCACTTAGAAGATATTTGTAATTTACATTTAATTGTAAACCAAATCTGTTAATATTAGCCCAATTTGGAATGTCACACAAAGTAGAACTTGAAATATGTACGATTCTATTAAATTCTGTAATGAGTGAAACTAAATCACTGACAATGATATAATATTTCAATTCATTATAACTATTAATGGTTTCATATATCATATATCAAATGAAGAGTGTATTAACAAAGGCTGAATATTATTCAATTAATAAAATGAATCTATTATTCTTACAGGCTGTGTTTGTTTGTTAAGGGAAACACGATAGACAAGTTGTTTCTAGATATTATTAATTTTGAATACATAATTTGACTAATGAATTTTTTCGCCTGGTTTACATGACTCTTGTTTTATTAATTTTGTGAAGCTTTTAACATATGCATTATATAAAAACAATAAATTTCTTAATATATTTAAATCAAAACGAACTTTACTTTTATGTTTAAGTAAATAACACAATCACTTCCAGAATATAAATTTTAAAGTTACAGGATTCGGATAGCGGTTGGAGGAAAATTGAAGGAGGGGTTTCAAGAAAGCCAAGTAGGAGGGGTGATGCTATGATATCCTTGTAAGTTTTTTAATAATGATAATTGGATGAGGAGAGTCTACAAAAGAAACTAAATAATTTCTTTAAAATGTCTTTTAGAAACAATCCGCATCCCTCTAGGACTTTCTTTCTAATTTCCATTAAGGTCATTCATTACACTTCAACTTTAAAATCTCTCTGATCTTGAGTGATAGTGACTGTCAACATAGTACAAACTGAAACTATACTTACGGCATATTAGTGTTGGTGTGTGTAATAAAACGGTATTACCTTGTCAGGTAATTTGCTCTTAATTTACAGGGAAATTCCTAATAGGTACATGAATTCATTTTATGCTACACTACATAATGTTGTAGAATGCTGAGAATGGGTTTTTTGTGTAGGTTGAGCTTAATTATATTTAATTTTCTTTTTACTGAGTATCACCCAGATTACCGTTTCTCATCGTGAACTTTAGCCCTTTGATAATAGAGTTTTTCTTAAACAAATAACGCTATAAAATGTATTACACTACTGCCCTTATTCCTTTGTCATGGGGCTATGTTTATAGTAATTGGTTACACATTAAGCTTTAGACAATCACTTAAGTTCATATAGTCTCTTATATAAATTAACATTTGTCACACAAAGGTTTTATTCAATTACTTTATAAGAAACACACGATTTGGATGTTTTTAATATTGTCTTCATTTTATTATTCTAAATCTAAAGTTATAATTATAACGATAACTTTAAAATAAATCAGGGGAATGGGTAACTGACAGGTGTTAAATTTCGTAGTGAGATAATATATGTATATATTTTTTAGAGTGAATGCTAAATTGCTAAGCTTTTTGAGATGAACATTTTAATACTTTTTTGTTGATGGGCACTTTGCAAATAGTTTTTTAACTATATAATTCAAGTAAAAGTTTTGGAGTTTGTGTTAACTTACCCTTTTGAATAACATTTGGTTAGATTTTGTAAAGTGTTGACAAGCATACTAAGTGAAAGTAAAATCCTCTCTTTCATATTATTGGAAAGCAGAGTGAAAGCAAAGATAGTAATAAAAATATTGATTTCAATGGAAATATGTACATAATGGGAGTATTATGTTCCTTGCACTATAAGTACTTGCCAGTAATGTGTAATGGTGGTGGTGCCAAAAAGCATGGATTTAGGCACAAAGTACATTTATTAATAACTGGTATCAGCATGTGCTAAAATGTATGTATGAATGTGCATTTGTGCATAGACCCTTAAAGTAATGGTTCTTTAGAAGAAAAGATGTTGAATTTTGGGGAAGGAACCCTAATGATAACGATAATGTTTATGAAAATGATGGCAGTTTTCTTAAGTAAGGCTCTTTACAATACGTAGATGTGTGCTTTCTTTTGCTTAACGACACGCCCTGCAAGATACAAGGAGCTAGAATTTTCCGTTCATATGGCAGCTGTGACATTTGAAGCACAAAGCCAAAGTATGTCTTTCTGCTCTTAATTTAATTGCCAATTATTACCAAATTGAAGATTGTTGATATTATTATTATTGTGTCAACGAGAATACTTTACAAGTTATCTGAACTCAGACAGTGTTATAAAACCTCCGTTGGAACTCGGAAGTTTGAATATATTTTTAAAAAGTTAGTCTTAAGTGGATGCTGAAATCAGTTTTGCTCAACTTGTTAAAATCTAGTTTATAGGGCTTCAAG
>JAQGAA010001566.1:0-15196 GCA_034696425.1 Isotoma viridis | reverse complement strand
GACTTGGTAGATTGCTTAGCATGAACTGTCTTTTAGTTTTTCCAGCCAAGGAGATTTCGCTCACACGAACAATGGTTAGTTTCCTCAGAAAGGTACTCAACGGTAAAACATTTTTTAATAAGGCTTACCTACCTACTACATATATATCCTACAATCGTAAGCTCATAATTATTTGAAATTGTCTAAAAGTCAAATTAGCTCTTAAAGAAGCTTATTTTAAATTACCTTGAAAAGGCTCATGGACATTATCTTGTAATCGGTAAATTATACTTAAACATTTTATAAGCCAAAGATACAATGAATTCGTTTTTTACCCCTGAAAAAATGAGTGCCCTTTCCATCACTAAAAAATTCTTTCATGATACGAATGACATTTCAAAGACGACGAAATTTCCCTTTCTTCCATTTAAGATTCAAAAGTATTGGCACAGGAATCTATAATAAGTCCCATTTACAATAGAAACGGTATATCTTTTGGCCTAATTTTGCAGTGTTTCTGCAAAGTTGCAAAACGAAAACCATTAGGGATCAACCTATCGAGTCTCTCAACTCAATATTTACACTTGACTGTAAATTTTGTGTCAAATTTTTATTATTTTATTACTGAAGTTCCATTTTTGCTTTTCATGTATGAAAAACTTTTCGTAGAATTTGTCGATAGGTCAACCCAAATGAGCCCAAACAATATTAAAAATATGCATTAGATAAGCCCAAAGCTTTTGAAACAAATTAGTTTATTTCATATGAGAGTGAGTCTTCCATTAAAGATAAAAATATCGCAAGATTGTGAAGAGAAATTACGTAAAATTCCATGAAATAAACAGATTAAAACAGGATTAAAAACAGGATTAAAATCATCTTCTAATTTTCTGCAAGTCTTATCACATTTATTGGTTTTTTGGTTGGTGAACATTGCATAATAATAATAATTATAATATATTTTTATATTGTTTAAAAAACTATTCAGCTAAAATTGATTTTTTGTAACTTAGCACACAATTCCTCTGAGAGTTTAAGGTAACATAATTAAGTAAAACTTTGAAAACTTGTTTAAACACTTAAGCGCTAATAATTCACTAGTCTTTATAGATTTGTGTTGCAGCTTGCATGCGCTGCTGTACATTCAGCATTCAAAGGGATTTCAAACCCCAAAAGTCGATAATAACTCACCACAATAGTAATGATAATTTTTATTAATTAATACATATGAATATCATCATCAGCTTGAATGACATTTTAACTTTTGAATGCCATAATAATAATGTTAATTTCCGGCAAAAAAAATCAAGCTAATTCTCCCAATAGCTTTTATATTTTGCTTTGTATAATGTTTTATAATTATAATCTATAATATATACACATTTATCATAATAATTACCAGATTTCTCCAGTTCAAATTGTTACAACAGTTTTGCTCATATTTTGATTGAGAAATTATAAATAAGAAAGACGGTATGCAGTATAAAAAATCAGGATATTGGATGGAATTTACACAATCCATATAATAATAATAATAGTAATTAACATAATAATAATATAAAATAATATATATTACAAGATTTGTATATAGAAAACGCGATGTATACAATGACTTCAATACTTAATATTATTATTAACAATAAAAGTTTTTCGTTTTTTCAGGCTACAAGTTGCATTTACATTAACTTTTTTTGTTAATGCGCGATTTCTTACATTCCGTTCGATATATAACTTGAAAAAAATTTGCGATGGACTATATAGTATAATGGTTTATGACCGCTATGCGCTACTCTCTCTGCATCATCGAATATCGAAACACTAGATATACATAATTTAATATATCATTTTAGGTCAGGGTAAGATAATGATAAGTGGGGTTTCTTCTAGCTTAGGTCAACGATACAAATAAAAGCCTATAATATGTAGGTAATTAATTTTAAGCTGAAAAGTGAAACAGTCCTGTTTTGATTTGTTTGAATTTTGTTTTTGTCACAAGTACTTTTGCTATATAAATACTTGGCGATTTTTTTTAATCTATAGGAATTGTATTTTTAGAATAAGATTGATTGTTGTAATAGGTAACACTAAAAGAACACCATTTAGAGAGGGGTGAAAATGGTTTGCAATGTAGGTTTAGTAATTAGCAGTGTTGATCTGCATTCCGTAGGAATTGATGATGGTAGTTAGTGGTAGTTTAGTAGAGTTTTTGAGGGTTTGATAGTATTAAACTTTTTGCACGTTGAGATCTATGAGATCATTTTGAATCTTAAGAACTAAAGTTGGTTTTTTTGCACTCCTCCTTCATCAGATGTTTGATAGTTTAACCTATGACCTCTGCTTCTAAGGTAGGGTTGTTACAGTGTGTGTATATGTAGTAGTAGGTAGGATAATAATAGGTTGATACGTTGTCACATAATTCGTTACACGTAGTTTTTTCTAGCAACTTGAGTTGTAACACCGTTATTGGCAGACGTTATCCATGGTTCCATAAGTAATTCATTGGGGGTCAAGCGTTCTTGTGGATCCCATCTGTAGGTTTAAAAATTATAATGTTAGTTTTTTTATATTGACTAGACGTTTAGTATTGAGTAGGTATTAATTTTTTGGTGTTATGAACACTTACGTTAAGCATTTTCGTAAGAAAGAAATAAAATCTAGATCTGCAGACTTTATAGCAGCAGATAAATCCCTTGTTCCAGGTCTCCTAACACGACCTTTACTATTTCGAATACATCTAGGTTGATTACGAGAATCGAAAAAGAGTCTTCGACGAGTTGCAACTGTGATTAGACCATCTGGGGGTAAACCAAGGGTTTCCATGATGCATGCAAGTTGTTCCACCTTAAAAATAAGACAAATCAAAAAAGTTTATTAGATTGTGTCATTTTTGACTTGATATTTATGAGTAATGATTTCTTGAAACTGATATTACTGTATTAGCTTAAAAGACATTTATCGATTGAATTCTTCTTCATATTTCATTTATGCTTTTACTAAAAATATACGATTTGAGATAGAATATACAGGATAAGTTGTTAGCTTTTATATAGGAATGGATGGTAATAGAAAAGAGATTCAATGAAGGTTTGACATGAAAGGAGAGAAAGGTTCTAGAATGACATGAAATCCATCTCAGCATCATTTACATACAGGGAAAAATCCATATAGCTCTTAGCAAGGGGTAACGAGGTTATGAAATTGAAACGGTAATTTGTTTGTCAGCATCAGCATATATTTCAGATCAATATACAAATAGAAACAAGGTACTTTGTCTGAATGGTTTAGTATTAAAAGGGAAGGGATAGCTTCGGTCGAAGAACCGTGTCAGTCATGTTTAAAACTAAAAGTGATCTGTAAAAGCAATCTCACGTTTTCTTGTCATATCTGAAGGTTTTGAACCCTAAAATAGCACAGTTCGTAGTATATTTCCAAATTTGTTAAATCTGTTCAATAATTTAAAACTGACTGAACGCTGGAATAGTGGAAAGCTTTAATAGAAAATGACTCTCACTCCCGAGTAAATATTCTCATTTCATTAAGAAATTAACTTTACCATGCATTTGGACAAAATGACCATTGTTTTATAACATAGTAATTCCAGCTTTGCCAGTATTATTCTCTTGAGTAGTGTATTTTTCATAAATATATTAAAAATTTACAGTAGCCCTTGGCCTCAAGAAATCCTAATTGCTTAATAGATTAGACAGTTAAGGTATCAAAGCTCTGGCAATTTATGTTAACTACTCTATATAATAGCTTTAGATCAATACTAATACTAGAATCCAACCTTGAAGCTTTAAGTAAGTTATAAGCTGTTATAATAATTTTTGAAAATACTAACCTCATTCTCTCCAGGAAATAGTGGATAGCCTGTGGATAATTCAGCTAAAACACATCCAAGACTCCAAACATCTATAGCGGTTGTGTATGGGATTCCCAGGATCACTTCCGGAGCTCTATAGAATCTGCTTTGAATGTATGAAAACACTCTCTCATGGCCGAAACAAGATGAGCCAAAATCAATAACTTTAATTGCGCTGGAACCCCGTCTTCTTAAGAGGATGTTTTCCTGTATATATCAAACAAACCGAATATTACATTCATTTCATACATCTTCACTGAGAGATCCATAATTACACTATGTGGTCTAATTACATCTTCTTCATGAGTATAAGTGCACAAAGAGAAAGACTAAACTTGTACATAATTTATCTAGGCTAATGATTATTTTAGTAACACTATCATGTTCTGCAGTGACATGGTATCTTCAAAGAAACTAACTTTGATTAGATTTAAGTCAGACTTAAGCAAAAGCCTCGAGTCCTTTTCATAGGATGAAGGAGTAATAAAGTCTATTGAACTGAAACCCTATTGGGTTACCTATTATAATGCAGGATCTGTCTATTTATTCCATTTACTTATCAAATCGTTAATGAAGCATAAACGATATATGATATTTTATTATTGAGTTGAAATGAATCCGAAATTGAGACCAAAATAAACCTTTTAGCAGAGTACATATTAAATGCGTCATATGAAATGGAATGCATCATTTCATATCATAAAACATGTGAAGAGTACATTTTATGATATGAACTTTTGCACTGGTTTGCTTGCAAAAAAAATTGAGACATGATTTTTTGTGTTATTACTAACTATACTAACTGGATTAGAATTTAACTACGACAAAAAATTAATATGCGGTGACCCTTATATATAAAATAAAGCAATAAACTACTGTGTGTAGTAATAATAATAATAACCCTTGTCATCCTTGGTCTTGTCTCGTGTGTCACCTAATTTTCTGTGTATAACTGGATTTAATTTAATCCTTCCTGTTAACTATTGAACTATTCAAACCATTTTTTTACATTTAAATACTCCTCTCCGACTAATGCACTACTTATTATAATAATAACAAAACGCTATAAGGGAAATTACAAAGGCGAGCGAAAGACATTTGTTTTTTTCAGAAAAGTCATTATCCTGTTGACTACTCTTATTATGGTTGGAAAAATAAAACTAAGGAGTAAACAGTCAGTAATATTGCATGATTGGTTTGTGATGGCAGTAATGGTATTGCTAGGAGTAAAGTAGCACACATGCATGTCTTAAAATGACACCTTGCTATACATCCAGTTAAGGAAGATTCTCAGGAAAACCTGAAGGCTTTCTCACACTGATTATTGATTAACTGTTAACAGTAACTTTTAACTGGGTGGTTCTTTTGCTTGTGAATTCAGGGATTCCATCGACTTTACATTAGATAACATTAGTAGTTAGGAGCAATATGCTAGTATAGTAATAGGTAGTAGTAGTAGTAGGAGCAACTCTAGTTCATCAACACTAATAGTTGCAAATAATACTTACTAGACAAACAAGACGGTGGAGTTTATTTCGATTCAAGAATTTTTTATATGGGACAATGTCATGCCATGCGATTAAAAACTGGGATATGGGAATTATACTCTCATGGTATGAATTATTGAATCATTGCATGACATCGCCCCACATGGGGTGTATGAATGACAAACGGGTACCCCCAGATACTGTCAACTTTGCAGTGGTGGTAGTAGTTGTGTGTGCACTTAGATAATGTAATAAAATAAGACAATTGTAATGGAATTTTTTGAAAATCGGGCCGACAAAGAAGAATTGCATAAGAGATAGTAATCTACATTAACTAAATGTTTAGTAAACGGAAAGAAGTGCTTACCGGCTTAAGATCGCAATGAATGATATTTTCTTTCTTAAGAAGTAGAAGACATTTGAGAAGTGAGACAGCAAACTTCCTAATGAGTCCTGTGCTAAATCCTTGGTAATGATTTCGACGAATGAGCTCGTAGAGGTTGAGTGACATTAGTTCAAAGACTATGCATAGGTGATTCCGGAAGTAGAATGAGGAGTGCATCCGAATCACTGTGTTGTCTTGGTCCCTCTTCCTCAAGTGTTCTAAAATCTTTACTTCGACAAGGGCTTGGGCGTGGAATCGTTTTTTGTTTCGGATAATCTTAATAGCAACTTGATTTCCGGATTTATGATCTGTTGCTCGTATAACTTGACCGAAGGAGCCTTTTCCAATTACCTCTAATATCTCATAACGGTACATCAAATGATCCCTTGTCACTGTGTGGAGAAAAAATAATTGGGTTTAGAATGGGTTGGATAATATGCTTTTAGATAGGCTTAAGTTAGTGTATGTCTAGTTTGTGGTATTATTATTATCATGGGAATTTTATAATGTTTTTGGCTTAGACAGGGCGTGATTAAAGACACCTTCTTATGTATTATGGCGTGTTATAGTGTGTTCTTTTAAATTAATTTGTAATGAGATTGATTAATAATAAATGAAAATTTCAAGGTAAAATCTCTGACCTAACACTATCTAAAAGCTATGGCGGAGTTGGGTACTTTGATAATGAAAAAAGTATTCGGTTTTTCGGGTTTAGTGCTTCTTAATCGGTTTTACCATTTCAGAAAAAAGTGAAAAACAAGATATGGTTCAAGCAACTCAGGTGGTTTCTAGATGCATACTATTCAGGACTAGACAAACCGACTGTGAGCCATGAGCAATGTAGATTTAATCCAATTATCTTTGGGAAAATTAGAGTTATTTTTGCAAGTTTACTTAAAACAAAATATCCCAAGTAAACATCGTAAATATGGTTAAACGTGTCTTAACGGGTTCATAATTTGAAGCACTTTCAATAATGAAATGAAAGACGTAAGAAAATATAAATTTATAATGACTTTAGTCCTAGCTGGAAATGGCGCAGTTACAAAAATTGTGGTTTTTATTTTCATATCCATCCTTTATGCAAAGTAGTATTCAGTTAATATTCATTTTTAATTTCATCTTAGGCATTACCCAGTTTTCTAATTCTTAGTTGTGAAATATTGAAATTCAATGTAACAAGTAAAAGTAGGGAAAGTACATTTCTCTCAAGCATTCATATTGACTCATTTTTTATGTGATACGTAATGTTTTCCTGGGAATGTCAGATTTAATTTCATGCCCAATATTTTATAACTCCTCGCAAAATATAATATTAAACCAGTAACTCATGGCCTTGGCTAGACTTCCCTTGAAATCTGTAATTGAAATTGACTAAATCTATACATTGTTTAAAAAATCAAATTATAGCGTTTCTACTAAAATGACAGTGTGTATCATAAATTATAGGTTAGGGTTTCCGTTTCAATTTTTTTTCAATTTCGAGCAATTTAAAAAAAATACTCCCATTTTCATTGACATGCCTAGCCATAAATTGTCCTTTATAAATCTTTTAAACTGTTACACAATATATTGATATTGATTATTGATCAAACATAAAATAATGCCTGGAAAGTTCAACCTACTTCAAAGGTCAGAGGGATACAGAAAAAAGTATTAAAAAATAAACTCACCTTTATGATAGTTTCCATTTTCATCATCAAAGCCATAGTTCAAAGGATTTGTTTTGTCTCCATTGATTTTTCTCACAGCATCCTGTCCAAGATAATATACCTGAGGGTATTTACTGATTTCTTGTAATTCCCAAGAGGTTAAACGTGATGCGAAACATCCTACCGACGCTATAAAACCAATCCCCAAAAAAACCAATGCATAAATTATTAGTTACCTTCTTTTTTGCACTAGTGATAAAATGAAATAAGAATGTGTATAGGCAGTTTATTATAATAATGTATAATAAAAATGAGATTTTTTTCCTATTGCGTTAGACAAATTGCAATCAATACTGGTATTTCAACATAAAGACACAGACAAAAGCCTATAAATGTCACGAAATGATTGATCTTAAATGAGGCAAACCTTCAGGGGTCAAAGGCCACGTGATATCACTGTCTGTCTTGCATGAGTAGTTAGCAGCAGTCGAGTTGCTTAGAGGGTTCCCATTAGTCGAAGACGTTAAAGGAGATGTGGAACACTCCTCTTTGTTGTTATTGTTATTGTTACCATTGCATACGGATGGGGATGGCTTCTTTTGATTAGCCTGTAAAAAATAATTACAAAAATTATTATATAATTAATTACAAATAATCTTATTTCCTCCGAAAATAACTAATTTCTTAAAAATCTTTTAAAATGTTTCATTTTTCATTACATTTTTACCCCTACGATAAGGGGGGAAAGTATTGTAATACATCGAAATCCCAGGTTTCCCAGAAACGAAAAGTTAAACTACTGACACACATTTGCCACTGACAATGACACTATGCAGCACGTCCCAAAAGACATACTGACTGGAGATTAAAATATATATATTTATATTTAATAAAAATCTTGTACTTTCAGACACGTTTTAGTTTTTTATGACTTTCTCTTGTGACTTTATTAAGCTTCTCAGCATAATATGAGAGTAATAATGTCAATGTGCTCAATTCTAAAAAAAAAGTGTTTCAATCAGCTTAAGAGTCTTTTGCTATGGACGTGACTGACTGATGAGGAGGACAGGAGTAACTGAAGTTTAGAATCCAAGTGTAGTGCAAATGTAAAGAAGATGTCAAGCAGCGTCAATTCAACGAGTTGGAGTTGCACCACTGTCCCAGTCCAAGTAAAAGACATGAGTCTTTCTCTCACTATATAGACCTCAAGAGAAATTTAAATAGATAACCCTACCTGGTCTAACTCTCTGGAATCTAATATAGTTCTTAGAGTTCTCATAAAGTTGTTATCTTGGTAGTTCTTACAAGTGTTGGATGGATGAATCTTTCTTTTAGCATACACTTGCTTGCTAGTAGGTACAAAGTGCCTGGTATACCTTAGCAATTTTGCTTGGTTAGAGAACCTCCCTTGAAAAAGCAGAGGGGATTTGAGTGGGCAAAATCTAACGCATGAGTCTTATCAAAAATCAATAGAACGAACCATCCTTCATTTCATATATAAAGCTAAAAGATTCGTGTAGTATTCCCACTTGTACAGAGTGAAATACTCTCTCGATGTATTTTACTGTTGCTTTCACCCTACTTTCACCGTATGCGAATCTCTAACTGCTACGTGTAGTAGTAGTCAATTGGCTAGATAAATCGTATCACAAGGCTGCATGTATAATAATAAGTGCAAATAATACATGTATAAAAGGCATATATGGACTTGTGTGGTATTAGCTAGTAGTGGTGGTAGTTGTAGTTGGTGGTGTTTGTTGGTTTCGTGGTATTGGTGATGCGATACTCTTAAAGGTGGATGAAAAAGTTAAGTTTTGAGCTAGAAAGTAAGTAGTAGTGGTAGATGCAAAGTGAAAAAAAAGTTTTCACCGGAATAGAGATATTTCTTTAGAGTACAAGAGAAACTTGAGTACTTTTTATCTTTTAACTTTCTAGTTGGATAGAGTCAAGACCGTGATGTGCAGGTAGTAGTGTGTAGTAAGTAAGCCATAATGTCTAAATGTAGAATTAGGCTTTGAGACTGCATTTGCTACCTAGTATCACTAATACTAATACTGGGTAGAATTGCTACAATTTCTGAATATAAGTCTACTTAAGTTAGATCCAGGGTCGAGTTGGATTACTTTGGCCTGAATGTCCAGTTATTCAGTAAGAATGAATCGAAAGGGCACACTAGGATATGAAGAATGTAATACGAATTGAGTAAATGAAACCAGACAGGAAGGAAATCCTATTACCTAAAGAACCACGGTATTACTTGTTCAGAGCAAGGAATAGGTAGGGAATGAATTCTTGGTAGTGTTAGTTTTTGAATTGGATTTTGTATTAATTTTTTTCTACGTAATACCTTTTGGCTTTTGCATTACTTTTTTGTCAAAATCTCTTACATCTGATGAATGAAGGTAGGGTAATAGTTCGGGTGGAAAGTGATATGATCGCGTGTTTTTGACATTTGAAAGGAAGATAGGTTTTAGCACAAGCTTATTGTTGGTTTTAAACTTGGGCCAAATGAAATGAAATGTGAAATGTGATGGTACATATGAGAAATAGGGGAATGGGTATTATTGATATTTCGATTTTTATAAGTTGTTATTCGCTCCTTGGTGTCGATTCGTGACGCAAGTTACAAATCGTACAATAGATCATTTCCAAATTGCTTAGAAAAACCGAGCTTACTTTTTTGCTTATTTATCTAAATCTGATGATGATGGTGGTAAATTGGTTACTTTGGTACATATGCATTATTACTCGGTGTAGGCCTTTCTATTATTGGGGAAAGTTGCCTTACATGGCTTGCTTGCATGCCTTGTGCCATGATTTTTATTATTCATAGCTGTGTGATTTTTTGTGTGCAATTGGCAATTGTGATATGTTAAATGACACTGCATTGCACTTGTGTTCAGGGCTTATTTGCAATACACTATCGTCATCATGAAACTAAATATAGGTAGCTGATTGCTAATAGCTTGGTATAAATGCCCTGGACTGACTTTCACCGATATATTCAGCATGGGGGATTATGGCATTGACTAAGTTTATTTTTGAAAGCTTAATGGCAAGGGAAAAGTGATTTTTCACAATAGCTTTGACCTTTATGATACTAAGAACTTAATATAGGTTTTACAACCATGCAGTTTCCTTTAGTTGTAAAAATGCTTCGCGAGAACAGTTCGAACTTAGCTGAACTCAGAATGCGAATTTGAGATAAGACTTTCATAAATACCTAGTCGAACAACACGCCATTTCTTTATTTGAAGAATTACGTCAGTGTGACATGATAATTAATTTCCTTTGTAAAGTACGGTAATTCAATTATAATTCAATTTTCAGTTCATTCCAATTTCAAGTCTGAGGAATAAAGCAAAGGGACCCGGTTCTGGTTTTGAAAGTGGAGTGAGTGTCCTGTTCGCATTACAATGTTGTTTAGGAACTCATCACAACAGACAATACTACTAGAGAATGTACCATGATATATATTATATGTAATGCATTAATTTGTAAATAGAACAGGAGTAAGGTCAGGCCAGTTATATAAAACGGGTGTGACATGACAAGGAACATGTATTTCTCTCTTGAAGTGTTCTGATTGTCCTCTGTGACTTGCCCTGATTTGCTTTCCATTCTACAAAATCACTTTCTTCAAGTGAATTTCCTCTAATTAGATTAGTGATTCGTAGCAGCGAACAACATTGTTCTCTCACATCACATGGAATTCGACAATTGGGTTAGACCTATTAGTAGACGACACTTGCTAAAACAAATCATGAAGCACATGGCTAACACATAATGAAGGGTAACCTTGAACACTGCCTTGACATAATGATGAACCTGAATCAATGCCATTGTTTTTAAGAGTACGAAAATCTTTTTTTATATACTTTTTACTTTCTCTGCAAGCGTTTGCTGGCGTCATTCAAAATTATCACCGTCATTTAGAGAGAAGAAATTGGCTTTCGTAATTTCGTATTTATAAGACTGGTTATGATTTATTTGTTTTGACATATTTTATAATTGAATTAATTTAGCTGAAGCTTGTAAAGGAATACCTGCAATTTGTTTTCAATTTAGGAAATAACAGAATATAGACAGAGACGAATGGTAAATAAATTAATTGAGTCGAATGTGTGCTGCTGATTTCGTATGATTTAATTATTTTAATCAAATAAAGCTTTTTATGTAACCGTGTTGGATTCTACTAATTCAATTTGGAATGGAATTAGATTTGAAGTTATGAAGTTAAAGAGGTAGAAAATTTGTTATTCATATTGGAGTAGGAAGGTGAAAATTTCTAGCCCCGGGTGTAATTTAATTTCTGCATATGAATTAAAAACTAATTGGCAATTCGGAGTTTGTCACTATGCTTCTAGGAATTACTTAGGTACTACTGTAGAAAATTAATGTAAGTCTCACAAAATTTGAGTACTATTCATAATCTAAATTCTGGAAATTCTCTCTTCCTGGATCATGTAACTATAAATTCCAGACATTTTGAGATTTTTAACCTTTGTCCTTTTAAATTGCACAGTATGCTTATTCAACACTTATAAATAAATCTAGAAAATAATTATGCACCTTTGTTACTCTAAACAAGCCTTTTCAAATTGCTTTGCTTTTATAATTTCAAAGGTGTGCAAACATTTGTATGAAGTAACAAGTTTTGTAAAAGTTTGAGAGAAATCTTGAAAATGCATAAACTCAAGATATTCAGTCACAAAAGATTTCTCCGCATTATTCTTACATCTCTAAAATATGTCCAGGTGCAATTCTTCATTTTATGTAAGTAATTTATTCGCTGGAAGGGAAAACAATAATCTAATTAGTGGGCATTTAAAGATTCAGCGTGGGTGTAAAAGCATGCGGGACACTTCTGCAGAAGTAGCAGAAGGTTAATTGCTTGTGGGTTGGAAGATAAAAGGATGCACAAATAAAGGAAGGACAACCACATCAACCACGACAAAGGCACCAGACCAGGGTCGATTTAAATCACCCATCCCTTTAATCAGTAATTGTAAACGGAAACGGAAAAGCTGTAGGCTACTACTATAAACGAAAGTGAATGCTATAATTTCTCTCTGTCTTCTACTCGTAGATTCATATTAAAAAACCTAAGAAAAAAATGAAGCTTCAAGAGCAGATGCAAATCCCTTCCCTTCCACTCTACTTCACCCACACTAACGAATAATAAATATTACCAAAACCAAGTAAATTATAAGGTTATTGATTTAAAAACCAAGGAGGTCAGCCGGTCAGGTAACAACTTTTTCTCTTTGCTAACTAAATTATACTAGAAAGAAACAAAAAAAGGATTCACATCTGGCTGGAACATCCGTTCAAGCAGGTTAGACAACCAGGCCAGGCCAGACCATGTCGAACTTAACTTCTTGAACGGCTCGCTGCTTCCACACACACTATCATATTATTATGTGTTATTTCACCTTATACACTGAACTTAAATTGCATTATTATACCATTACTCATATGTGTGAGTGTGGATTACATACATTTTTCTGTTTCAATCTATTTAACTTTACCTATATTTTTTTAATTTTGAGCAGATTTACCTTACTTTCATTGCTTTGCATTGCATTATAGGTGTTATTAGGTACATGGTACATCATCACTGTATTTATAAGAAAGGATGGAAAATACAATATATAAAATACTAACTGGCTGGTTTAATATCTAAAAAGTGTATTTTTGATAATAAAAATGCTTCATACTCGAGAGTACAAAAAGACCATTGTGTAGCATTCTTAACACTAGTCTACATAATATTACCTATGAGAGCATAACCCATGAAACGAAATAAAATAATCGAGAACGCACACACGTTCTCCTGTTCTGACTACCTTTAATCTGACTATTTTCCCCTGTTTATGGCTCACCTGGGTGAATGTAATTTGAAACATGTGTAGTATGATGTATCCAGAAAGGTATTATTCGAAGAAGAATACAATATTTTAAGGGAAAAAAACTTCCCGTTTGTTCACTACTCCGGAAATTGGGCTATACATACTGACAGAGTGTATATAACCTAAGGATAAATTCAATATTAGGATAAAAAAGATGAGATTAAATGGAAATGACCTGAACCGATGTGGGTATTTTATAATGCAGGTTAGTAAAGGATGTGTAATATATATATAATATTATATTGAAAAAATAAAAAGGGAAAGCAGGACTGTTTGTCATAATGTAACAGATTTTTGTTTTTCCAGAAGCTAATTTTATATTTATGGGCCTAAATTCCAAATAACCTAAGTAAAATTAACCGTATATAGAAGTAAACTATTCAAGCCATTCCTTACAATTTTAAACACCTACGCAAACAATTGAAACACCCACACAGCCTGATGCCTATGCCTCTGAATCCGGTGAATCCCTATTCCCTTGGTGTTTCATCATAAAAATAGTCATAGGAACGTCTTTTTCCAGACACGAAGTTTTTGTACTAACCCTATAAGCAATAATAATAGTATATTTTATCAAAAAATCCCATTATCTACATCTGATCCCTTGGAGAAGATAACGAACGATATTATATTTCCTAGTATCTATAATGCAGCTTTGTTTAAAAAGTTCGTCGTTCTTCTGTGTCCTCGATAAGGCCACATACATGATATTATTTTATAGTCCAAAGCCTCCCAGTAGCATCCATCCTATAGCTTACAGAGATGATAATCCAAGATAATCATCACTGTATTTATAAGAAAGGATGGAAAATACAATATATAAAATACTAACTGGCTGGTTTAATATCTAAAAAGTGTATTTTTGATAATAAAAATGCTTCATACTCGAGAGTACAAAAAGACCATTGTGTAGCATTCTTAACACTAGTCTACATAATATTACCTATGAGAGCATAACCCATGAAACGAAATAAAATAATCGAGAACGCACACACGTTCTCCTGTTCTGACTACCTTTAATCTGACTATTTTCCCCTGTTTATGGCTCACCTGGGTGAATGTAATTTGAAACATGTGTAGTATGATGTATCCAGAAAGGTATTATTCGAAGAAGAATACAATATTTTAAGGGAAAAAAACTTCCCGTTTGTTCACTACTCCGGAAATTGGGCTATACATACTGACAGAGTGTATATAACCTAAGGATAAATTCAATATTAGGATAAAAAAGATGAGATTAAATGGAAATGACCTGAACCGATGTGGGTATTTTATAATGCAGGTTAGTAAAGGATGTGTAATATATATATAATATTATATTGAAAAAATAAAAAGGGAAAGCAGGACTGTTTGTCATAATGTAACAGATTTTTGTTTTTCCAGAAGCTAATTTTATATTTATGGGCCTAAATTCCAAATAACCTAAGTAAAATTAACCGTATATAGAAGTAAACTATTCAAGCCATTCCTTACAATTTTAAACACCTACGCAAACAATTGAAACACCCACACAGCCTGATGCCTATGCCTCTGAATCCGGTGAATCCCTATTCCCTTGGTGTTTCATCATAAAAATAGTCATAGGAACGTCTTTTTCCAGACACGAAGTTTTTGTACTAACCCTATAAGCAATAATAATAGTATATTTTATCAAAAAATCCCATTATCTACATCTGATCCCTTGGAGAAGATAACGAACGATATTATATTTCCTAGTATCTATAATGCAGCTTTGTTTAAAAAGTTCGTCGTTCTTCTGTGTCCTCGATAAGGCCACATACATGATATTATTTTATAGTCCAAAGCCTCCCAGTAGCATCCATCCTATAGCTTACAGAGATGATAATCCAAGATAAGCTATTTTGCTACATCCCCAACCGGGTTTTTTATTCGTCCCTTCACCCGATATTCCATCACCA
>JAQGAA010001565.1:0-15198 GCA_034696425.1 Isotoma viridis | reverse complement strand
TTGTCTAGCCGGGTAACATTTGCGTATTCGGTTCGGGTATTAGGATTAGGGAACGCAATAAAACAAAGATTAGATGAGCAGAGTAAAAATTATGAACCATGTAATTGGCAAATAGTCTGAATACCTTCTTCTCTTGCATTTACATTCTGAATGTGTAGCTACTTACATTTCGGATATTTCGGAATGTAAAGTAGGCAAGCATGATGGCTTGATGATTTCATGTCTGCTTCTAATTAGACTAATCATTATGGTTTTGTTAGTTAACTCTTGGTTAATTGAGTGTTTTTTAATCCCATGTTAAATCACGTTAAAACTGGTTTGAAACGTTAACACTTAAAAAGAATGAAAATCGCATTTGTTTTTTGTATAAAATAAACCATGGCTTTTATGATTGATTGGTGATGGACTTGGTAAATGCATTTTGTTCTCTGATGAACTTTGGCTTTGTATTTGATACTTCCGGCTTGGATGGTACCGATGGTCTAGTTTAATATTTAGTGTTAGAGATATTTCCAACTTATATATTTTATTTAAGTTTTTGTTTAAGTACATATTTCAATACACTTAAAACAACGTCCTTAATATCACTTCTTCTTACACAACCATAGCGTGTACATACAACATTGTGGCTAAAAAGTTAACAATTTTTAGTAGTAGAAATAGACATTTTCAAATTTTTGAGGAAAGAGAGTGAATACAAAAACAAATCTATTAAATTAAATGTCATTCATGAGACCCGACACCCGACAAACAAAAAATCCCTACTACCCTTCTGACACGATGACTGCTATTAAATATCCAAAAACACTTTTGACTCATTCATTTATACGTCAAACAACAAGTTTTTTAGCACCACTACTGGGCACAAAAAATTTCTCCGTTGACTTCCTATGCCAAAACTCTGTGTACAAAGTTTGCAAAAACACTACAACAAAAAAACCGAACCGGGTATTTATCGGTGGGTTTATTCGGGGAGGTTTTATCAGCGCGGGCGGGACTATTTCAATTTCTGATAAATTATTATTATCATTATTATCTTATCTTCGTGTGTTCGTGTTCATATGTCTTGCGAAATATTTTCTTTCATAATACATATATAAGAACATCGCTTTCTTTTAATCTGTTTATACTCTTTCTCAAACAGTTTTTACGCAATATTTTTGATAAATAACGTACGCTTAGAAGAAGTTGGAACTTTAAACACTTGTCTTGAATTCTACATAATAATATTATATTATTAGCGAATTGCATACGAAATACGAACTGCTTTGTATTATTATTCGCCTTGAACAAGCAGCATGGCATATTAATATTATTCTCTTCGTCCGTCTTATACTAAGAAGATGCAGTCTTTACAATATAATCTAAATTCTGGATAATATTTTCATCCTAAAAATTGGCAATTTAACAAATTTGTGAAGGTTGGTGGCTGGTGGTGATTTTTTAAATGTGTTCTGAAAATCTGCTTTGACTTATATGATGCTGCTGTTGTGTTGGTTTCTATTCTACCACAATCAGTCAGTCAGTAGTGCATATTATAGTCTAGTCAGTGCATAGTTGATAGTGTTTGAAATTCTTGAAAGTTTTCTGATTTTGGATTGTGATAATTATTTTTTTAAAAAGGTAAGATTCGTATTTCATCTACATGTTTTTGATTTTATTTTATATTTTACATTTTCTAAAAAAAATGCCGAATGCCGAGTTATTCTGTATTCATTGCATTTGGAATTGACACGCATGACAGATGACGTTAGTTAGTGTTTTAAAATAAGTATTTCAGTATATCATATTCATTCATTTTACCAAAAATTGGGCGATGGGGTTGACAAAAAATTAAATTATATAGCACAATTACATTTTACATTGTTGATTGTGGATTGTAACTTGACTTGGTATAAATAATATAAAATTAATGGTGGTTTTTCTATTCGCTTCTGATGAGGATATTGCTACTCTGCTACTGGTGTGTACAATTAGGATAGGAATAAGGGTCAATTTAAGTCAATTTACCAACGATGCGACGGTAAACTATTTATTGTTTAGATAAATAACATGGTTAAAATTAAAGCCTTGAATATTAAATAATGTGCAGTAATAGCACTTTAATAATAACTAGTAAATAATGGCCAATGAAAATGGCTTTAAAGGAAAAATTAAAAAGTGCAAGTAGTATATGAATGAACTATAAAAATAAACTTTTATTTTTATTTTTATTTTATAGAAAGTTCGTTCATGTCACAAATAAATAACTAGTATTTATATATCTACTTCTATGTAAATGACCAAAGATAGTCAGATCAGACTACACGAGAGTTCAGTCAAGATTCAAAGAAATGTTCATTGTCTAAAGGCAACTGGTGACTGGGATTCTTCGTGGGTTCAGCGTAGCATTCAGATTTAAGTAAAAGATATAAACTCATTAAATAATGAATAACTTATTGACTGCACCCTCGGCACCCTGAAGATGATAGCGTCAAAGATGTAACAATTGTCTGCCCAGACACAATTACAAAACTACAACATGCAAAAGCTTTGTTCACTTTTTATGTTCGCTAGGGTAAAAAAATAGTAAAAAAATCACGATACAATCAAGCCGGCTGGATAGAATGAAGAAGTCGGACAGACACCCGAAACAAGATTACTTTACTACTTATTGGCTGGGTGACCATTATATCAGGTTAGTCGGAATTTTTTTAGGGTGTTGTATTTTTTTCGCATTTTTATGCATAGGTTCTATGACTAAAAAGATGTTGATCTCCTGGAGTGGTCTAGCAGATCACAGATCATCACACCTTTCCATTTTCATCTCTTGATTCTTTAAGTTTAGTCCAGTCAGGTGTGCCAAATATTAGATTAGTGAGTGGTGAACAAGTGATTGGTGAACGGTTGCATCTTCAATTGAGAAGTGCAAGTGAAGGTGGTTTTAAAGATTTTTTAAAGATTAAATCTATGTGAGCTAAATCTTATAACATTATTAGGTTTAAGACGGAAGGGTACTTTTTCTCTTTTTGTTTGTCAAGTGTCAACTGAGGGAAAACATGTAAAAGTATTTTGTTCACCTATAAAGTTATCACACCATCAGGCACAGGGAATTGTGCATTTGCAAAGGTACGTAAACATACAATTGCATTGTACTTGCGACTTTATTGTTTTTTGTTGAAACTGGCTTGTATATGAATCATGAATGTACAGATGCAGACCTAGTTAGATAATGTAAAGTACCCTTTGTAGTTTTGTACGTCCTAAGCATATAAATACTATTGTCATACGCAAGCAAAATTATTGAATTTTTAAAATTAGTATCATATTTGTACCGTATATGTGAGACATAATTCCCTTTTCATTGTGAGTTAAGTTACGACTTACGACAAGTAAATTTAAAAAACTCATTTCGCATCTCGATATCTGAAGTGATATGACAAGTGTAACAAGGTCTTACTCATTGGGGATTTTATTTTACACATGTCGTTATGTCGTAATAGATTTCAGTAGTACTGTTGACTGTCCGATGCAAAATTCAGAGTTGTGGAACTGAGAAACCTGCTTCACGGAAAATTAATTAAATTTGAAATTTGGAACAAAATTCTTTGAAACGTAGAACAGAAAATGCATTCGAATTTTAAATTGTCTGAAGGGTTTTGGCAACCGAATTCATTCAAAGGAATGCCTATATGAGGCAACCCTTTTGCATTTAATTTGATTATAAAAAATTTAGCACTTGCGAGATTTGACATTTGAATCAGTTAGTTGTACATGTTATCATTCCTCTAAATTTTACTTGTAGGCCTCTAAGAAATTATGTTCAAATATGCGGAATTGAAACTGTGCCTTTCTGTTGATTCTCACAAGGTCCCAATGGTGTAAATCGCTATACTTCGGATCATTGTTTCGAACATATATTGCATTCTGGACCCCTCTCGTAAATGCGCTTAATGCCTGGGCTATAGAATATAGTTCACGAACTCCGTTACCTATATATTCCATAAAGTTTAAGCATTATCACAAAAAATGGCTTTTGATAAGTAAATCGCTAACATGTAAAATTACCAGTCAAAGTAAAACCCTGTAGCATAAGTTCATTCAGGGTTCGTACATTAAGCAGTTTTTGTAGAACTCGGTTAGTTAAATTGTGGATACTAGACCCAGTCCCTGCGACAGTCACAGCTCCAAGGCTCTTAATATTTGGTAGCTCTGCAACCGTCATGAAGTCTCGGGCTTTGAAGGTCACATTTATAAAAGCCAAAACCTCCAAAGACGCAGGAAGAGCTTTGAAATTAAAGACATCGGTCTTTCCTAATTTTATAAATGAGAAATGCATCAGATTTGAAAAACTACAATTTTGCTATAAAATGTTTGAAAAATTACCAGGTGAAACTGGCGAATGAATATGAATAAGCAACTCCTTTAGGCTAAAGCATTCTCGAAAAATCCCCAAGTTAAGAGGCATATTCCGTCTTCCATCAGCCGCTTCATATTGTAGAATACAATGCATTCCAACTTTTACAAGCGTTGTCTTGTTTCTATAAACCATATCTTGAATATCAGGATACATCATTAAATGAAAAACTTGAAAAATTTCCAAATTATTCTGATCTTGAATAAAAGGGGACCATGTTTGGAAATCGACAAAACGTTCTGTGAAAGTCATTTGTTTCAGCTGTGTTAGTTTTGATTTCTCCATAATTTCTTTTTCAGCACGAAGTAGATTTAGCTTATTATGTGAAGTAATATCTTCTTCAGCGACCTTGCAGTGAATAATGATATATTGAATATTGGAACATTTAACAATTAAATCGAACACAGCCATGTGAATTGTATGAATTTCTTCCATTGGTACAACTTTGTCAACCAAAATTGACAATTTTTGCAGCACAGCGTACTTGCTTAGTTCTAAAGTATTCTGAACCGTCATGGATGGGTATCTTCCACTAGGACGGATTCTGAGCTCTTTACAGTGATGCATCCTTTTTGGATACATGCGAATGCTCTCTAATCTTCTGAAAGCTTTGTACTCTATATTGATATTGTATAAATTGTACAGAAATCAAAAAATTTTCTGAAAAGGTAACTGTTTGTGTCAAACAAGGATTATAATATTGAATTACCACGACGCATAACTTGGTCTACAGGAATTGGAGACCTCTCACTGACTTGGGTCATTACAACCAACTTTCTGATTGCTTTACACCGACCGATAAAGGCATCCATGTAAGGAATAGATATAGGCCCTTGGAATACGATTTCTGTCACTAATTTTGGCTTGAAAATAAGTTCAGTAGGTGTGATATGTGGCTGTCTAAATTTTCCTATGACAAGTGTGTCTACTATAATATCTCGAAGAAATGTCATTCCCCAAGGCGTGTCATCATTAATAAACGCTGGAACCCCACACCGAACTCGTAATTCAAATCGAAAGGCACGGCACACAAGCTGAGCTCTTACTCTGTCGAAAGGTAGTAGATATTTGAACATTTTCACTCTTAGCTAGAATTTAAATAAAAAGCAGTAGTCTTTATCAATATAAGAATACGCTAACCTTATTATTCTCTCTTAAAAGTAATGATAAATAAAAACCGTAAATAAATGCAACCCACCGCTTCGGACAAGTCCATAATAGGAGTTGGTCTGTCCGGATTGTAATTGTAATCGTCACGAGGAATATTTTCACCCCAATCCGAATTAGTAGATGCAGCAGATGACGAAGAAGGAGCCGAATTATCTCCTTCACATTGAGCATCTATGTCCCATTCTTCCTGGTAATCATATTCCTGTCTACCTGTATCAATTTGAAGGTCTGAATCGTACTCCTTTTTATCTGCTATCATCGAGCGTTTCATCTTCAATATCTTAGAACACTGTTCATGTATGCGTAATGATGCTTTGCTCTTAGGGTAACGAAGACCAGGAGCTATATGGTCCATGCTTTCAAAATCTGAATCTAAGTCAGATCGATACATTGTATAAGCTGATGAGTAATTGCAGCCTGATATCTCGGACATAATTTTCTTTGACGACAATGATTGAGGCTGTCTGTATTCCATTATTAGATTTCTTTTAGATTTAGACCGTTCGCGTTCTTGCTCAGCCATGAGAGTGGACGAAAACACCTGGCCCTTTTTTAAAATAGACATCATAACGCAATTAGAGTTATCAAATAGACATTAGAGATAGGTGGTAATATTCATAAGTAATACAACAAAGTTACAAAAGCTATAAACTGCAGTAAAAATACAGTTCTCGTAATCTTCATTTTCAAAATTTTTCTAAAGTGCGATTACTACAGGTATTAGATATTTTGAGATATCACCTTTGACAACCATGTCGAATTTAATTATTGTACTTTATGCTGCAGTATTTGCCGGTGGATCATATTGCACTTGTTGTGAAATCAGATAGTGTTTTTATTGCATTATCGTTATACAAAGGTTTGTATAAAATCTCCTTACTCTGATTATTACACAGATCAATTGGAGCTATATATAAACAATAGATACAGAATTCAAAGCATTTAGTTTACATTTTTATCAGTTTAGACTTTCAAAACTTGGACAGCGCAATAGCGCAAATGTAAGGAAGTAAGAATGGAATTTTACAGTAAAACGATTTTAGCTAGTAGAATTAGTACTTTTCATTTTCATCTGTTATTGGCACTCATGTTCTGTTTTTGAAGATTTTAATTTAATTTATTTAAGTTGAGAATGTAATAATCAGTAAACAACTGGTCGTGTGGTAAAAGTAACATAATTTCACCATGATGTAAATACCCAACCATTATTCGTGAACGTCAAGCATAATTTAATATTTAGCACGCGTTTATTATTCAAACCTTTTCCGTTTCGATTGAGCTTGCCAATTTGGCATTAGTTTTTCATTTGCATTGAATAAATTACCCGAATTTCATTAGTGCCAGTCGGCTTGCTTAATTCTTTTCAATACTAAATTTAATGTGTGTCATATTAAGCTCTATATAAAAAATGAATACCTGAACCTAAGCTATTTTTTCTAGATAGTTATTATGCGGTTACTAATTATTTTAAGAAGCTAATTAGGTGAACTTCAGTGCGTATGAGTTATGAAATGATGACCTTGATAGAAGGATGACCTTATAATTTATTTGATTCTCTTGAAGCAGAATACATAAGCAAAAGATAAAGAAAATACTTAACTAAGGCAAGCAGACATAAAAAAGTCAGATCTCAGATGAGCGAAGAATAAGCACTACTGTTTTAGTTTGTGTTAAGTTAGTTAAGACTGTTGGCAGTTGTCGAAGTGAATTTAAATTGAAAAGAAACACTTTTAAAAAGATTAGACTTAAAAGACGTAATGTCTTATATTTTAGTTGAACTTTAAAACTTTCTAAACTCTTTGTGGCACAATCTTTTGGATATAATGTGGATAAATACTTTTGGCTAAAAAAAAGTTCGTATTGCATTCGGTGTATTACGAATTGCAATGATCTTGGCTAACTCACTGCGTCATTTTGCAGTTTATTCATCAGCTTTCAAAGAAACAATAATACTTTTGTTATTAACTTTATTTTATTTTATGCATATCATAGAAGCTAGAAGGTGAAAGACGGCAGTTCGGCTGCTTGAGAAAATGTTATTGTAAGCGAGAAGCCGACCGGCTTTTTGGTCACAAACGAAATGTATGCAGTCAAATGTCAAGTCAAGCATGACAAGCAAACTTTTTTGGCGAATATACCATGAATAGTTGGAAAAATAATAGTTCCTGAAAAATAAAGTGAGAATAGTCACAAAAAACTAGTAGACCTAGACAACAAAGAGCCAAAAAGTTATGCGATATGCCCATCATACTATTTACTAATGTTGAAAAAAAAATTTCTGGTTGCTTCTGTGGTGGTAGTCCTTGTTCTTTCTTTCTTCACTTCTAAGCCATAATTTGTCATTGATCCAACTGCATATCGTATTCGTATATCATTCTGGTTGCGTTGGCGGAGGATATGTCGTTAATAGGTTGTGCTTATCTAAATCACTTCAGTTAAACCAAAATTAATGTTGGATACTGTAAAATTCTGGGATGTCTGCAAATAGCAAATTTAATGATTTTAAAAATGAATGTTGCAAATACAATATGCAAGAATTAACGTTAGGGATCGGATAGGTTTTGTTACTAGAAAGTCACATTGATAAATGAAATTGTGCACCACCACAGGCTTCGGTTGTTATTGTGACTGGTGAATGAAAGGAGTAATAATTTGACATCAAAGGGTTTATGCTTGTATGACTTTTGAAAATAAATACCATCATCTGTTTGAAATGTCTTGCAATTCAGAGATTCGCACTCATTAGTTTTATAATATGTTGTTTTAAAATAGTAACTAAATCAAAATGAAAATCAAACCCTAAAATAAAATGAAAATGAAAAAAAAAACTAACATTGATTGATTTCTAAAAGATGGTACAAATTAATTTGGTTTAAGTTTAAATCGGCATTTAGCAACGAACTAAAATTTAAAACCAATGACATTTCTTTCGTATATAAAAATTGTAATGAAATTTCAAATGTTTAGGATGAGAAAGTGACTCGGCAATAGAAAATTGTAGAACTTCAGACCAAGACTTTTCTTTGAAAAAAATCGCAGCGAAGTATTTCTATATTTAATGAACATTCTTTCTTTTTAATAGCCAGTAACTAGATTCCGAAAAGGATCATCAGTGCCTGGAAATCATAGGGGACACATTCATGAAAAGACAGATTTGACAGATAGTCATTTAATGTAATGGTGATTTTGAATAATGACTTAATTCTACTATGTGTGTTCGTGATTAGATTAAATTATCAAAGTGACTGCTTTAATAAGGCGTGGAGTTTGTCGGCACCGTTTACATCTTTATCTCAAATTATCTTCGTGTGTACCTCCTGCCCAGTTCGTGTTCACTGCCACTGCCAAGGAAGTTGGAGACAATTGAACCATTTGTCACTTGAACTCTCACATGCATTTACCAATACTACTACTCGGACTTAATCTTTCTATGTAGACTCTCGCTCGACACACACAGGTATGTTTGATGTGATTTATTTGCACTCTGAATTTACTGAAACTCAATTAATGTATGTAAGGTGTTTGATACTGGAATCTCATTTGAAAAACACGATATGATATGATATATATATAAGTGTAATTGGCGATTTTGATGATTGGTGGATGGGTTTTCTTTCATTTATTTGGGAATTAATAATGGAATGGCATGAACAATTTTATAAAGATATTCAGTCATAGTCATCATATTTAAGGCACTGCTAATATGGTGATGGGGTGCAAGGTGCAAGACCAATTTGCTTACATTTTGGAACATAAATTGCAGTGTGTAAAAGATTTGTTTAGTCAAAGATTAGTCTAAAGTAAATGTTTAGACTGGACGCTTTAAGTCAGTCAACATTTATATTTTATGCATGCAAAGCAAACACATTAGGCTTGACTTTATAAAGTAAACTCCATATAAAAATGATGAGAGATTTTCCCCTGGTATTTATGCATTAAACAGCAAATTTGCTACTATCATCATAATAAACTTGGAAAGTTTAGATTGTGGTATTTGTCCCTCAGTAAAGCATTTCAACTCATTGTCAGCATCTTTTTCTTTCCACGTGTGGATTTATAGTTAAGAGGTCGTGGTATCATGAATAATTCTTTTGCAAGACGAAGCATTTCATTGTCTCTTAAATTTAATTTTTTAAATAATGTCCGTGTCATTAAAAGTGTCATTAAATCATACTATTAATATTAAACACAGAAAATAAACACAAAATAATATAAGCTCAGTTATGCTAACATCAAATAAATTGCTTTTCTATTTTATGCATCAGCAGAGGACATAAATGGGTTGAAAGTAAATTGTTCATGACGGATAATCAATACGCATTCACATCCAAATAAATAGCACCCGTGCTGATTACTTATCACAAGGGTATAGTTAAAATATAACAAAAGACAGAAAGACACTCTTCAGTTCCGTCGATACGGTAGCAAGAGAGCAAATCGATGTTCTGTATTTATTAACACGAGTTTACCAGTTTATTTTGAGTTACAAAAACGATCAGACACTTCTTAACTTAGCGACAATTTATTTTAGTTTAATAGCTTGTAACAAATGCAACTCACGAATCCAGTTTAGTCCCGGTCCGATTTCCATTTCTATGTATGAAACATAAAAGTACAAATATAATTTATTGCATAATAATACTGTATATTATTGATGTACAAGAAGCCTACCCTGATTCGGTTACTACTGATACTAGTCTTCATTTCATGTTTTACCAGCAAGGCATGTCCTTAAAAAGTATTGTGTCACCATGTATTTCTCAAAATTATACATTGACATGGTCAAAACTTATCAGTTTGTTTCGTGAGTGAGTGACCTTCTCATATTTAATTGCCTGGATGCTACCTATAACATTCCATTGACTGAGGTTGAGTTATTATTATTGTGAGACAAATAATACTAACCTTTTCGAAGTATTGTTTTATTTGAGACAGTGACTCATTTATCAGGATGTTTGCTGAAATAAGAATGGAGATCAAATGACTTATTTTATTTTATTGGCTACTATTACATTAAAATTTTTTGGCAAGTTACATTTCCTTTAGTGTTGAATTGCAATATTACTAGTTGTTAATTTTTATATGGGGAATGCTTGTCAATTGAATTATTAAAATAAAATAAGTGCTCAGTCAGGCAGTCTTAAAAGTAAAGAAATACCACATTCATATAACCACAGAGGAAATTGGAAATAACAAAGTTAATGAGAGCCAGGTCTGCTAATTATTATTCTGTGAGAGTGGGTGTGAATTTTAGTGATATTTATTAGATAAAAATATAGTAATGGAGTTCTTCTAGTGAATAACAAGTTTCCGTTTAAGGCAGTAATGGAAAACTGCATTGATCTTCTTATTATAATGCAAATCAGTTTTTATCGGAGCTTAAAATAAAATGCAATTTGGAAATGTGATATTTTGAAGTAAATCTTATTTTTACGAGAATGCCTCTTGTATTATATTAGTAAGATGTAAAAAGACCATGGTCATGGAATTAGGAAGGAATTCTAAAACTTAATGATTTGTTCGGATATACCTGGATTTGTAACGATTTTAAGTTGTGTATTAGTGATTAGTGCAAAGAAGAATAAGTGTTCCTAGAAGGTTCATCATCAGGTAAAAATTAATTCAATTTATTTCAACATGGCATTCAAAAGAAAATAACTTTTCTGTATTTGATAAATAAAATACCTTGTAGCTTAAGCTTCCTTGCATTTATAAATGTATTAAACTCTTTCATTGTCTTTTATCAAATGTCTTTTTTAAATGAAAGTTTAACCACCCACGTAACGACGTACCTTGAAGTATCATACTTTTTTGAACGTACATACATAACTTGTCAATCATTATCAGAAAGATTTGCATAAGGTGGTGTATCATGTTTCTTATCTATCTAACATCATCCATCTAAAGATGTTTTATCTCTATGCGTAGTTTTTAAGGGAAAAATAACTTCATTCATGGGCCAAACAAATCGAATTCGATTTATTTTCTTTTTTTTAAGTAATTTATATTTATGGTAATGCACGATTCAAAGTTTTTCACCCTTTTTGTATGTCACTTTTGAGGTAATGTTGATGTCTTTGGATCACTTTGGTTTGCACGTTGAATTTGATTGATGTGGTAGAAATGGAAATGTAATTGGAAGTTTTGATGTAAATGACGTATAAAGGTTTTATAATTTTGTTTATTTATATTGTTGTATTTGCTGAACAAAATGGCAAAATTAGACTTTATCATGATTGCCTGAACTATTTAAATTATGGAAAAGGATGCTGGCATGATGTTAAATGTTACTATGATGCAAGTGGATTAAGTTTTATCGTTCTTTGTGGCATGCAGTCTCATTAATAATTTTATATTACCTGGCCTAATACCTCTTTTTATGTATTACGGTCAACGGTTATCTTTTACGTATTAAGTTTTATAGTCAGGAGATCTTTTTGTAGGGTTTTCTTCCTAGGTTATAAAAACAACCGAAAATAGACTGTTATTAAGAGGGATTGAGATAAGGGAAGTATTCAAAAGTTAATTGTCGAACTTGTAATTTTTGCAAAAATATTCCACAGTGACAGTAATCTGAAACTGTTATTGACAGAGTAAATTGGAAGCTGCTAGTTTGGACGTTGTATGACACATTCAGATTCAACAATTTGTTCATGTATTGATAGTTCGTTCTTCTCAAGTTTGTCGTCTTTTTGTATTGAGAGATATTATTGTATAAGAAACTAGATTTTCTTCAATCATACATTTGTATTTAGTTTTTAAGATAAAGAGTTATTGATTCTCGATAATTGCGAAGTTATTTTTACTTGAAGAAGGATATTCAATGTCCAATTCTTGTTGGATAAGATATAAGATTTCGAGGAAATAATTCATAAAGAACTTTTTTTTATTTATTTTGAGCATTCTACCAAAATGTTAAACGTGAGTGATTTTTTTTTTGATTTTTTTGAACATTAAATTTAAATGACCATTAGTTAAAACGGAACAGATAAAAATAATTTTAATTGAATTGGAAAATTAATTTCATGACAAATCTATACAGCTGGGGTTTCGTATGGGGTTGGAGGACAGCATTCGGGCCAGTGCCATGATTATTCCCGTTCATGTAAATAATAAATTGCATTCCACGCGTTGGGTTTAAAGAAGTGTTAATTTCGACATTGGTTATGCTTTTCATTGTTAAAAAACTGCTTTTTCCGGTGAAGGTTTTAAATCATTTTATTAGATTCAATGGGCTCCAACTTAATTCAATGTAGCTTAAATAAGTGGTACTCTAGAGATTCTAGTATTTGAAAATGGGAGAAAGGTAAAGGCCTTAAGATGTAGAGTCAGGATGGACAATAATGGGAAAAAACTCGTAAGCTTTAGATAAGAAACAGGGAGGTCTATTCACATCACACATCATGAGGCTTTATGTTGTTAAATCAGGGTGTTTAAAGATTTCATAAATGGACAGAGTTCAATGAAGGTCGGTAGCTCGGATGGAGACAGGAGAACAGGATCAAGACCAGAATGGTCGTCGAAGTAGATCTTCTTTCTGGGAATTTTTCACCACTCATTCACCCCCATCGTCACCTCCAAAGTCAGGGACAACTTCTTTTATAAAAGGACACTCAAGAACCCCAAGTGTACCGATTCCCTCAATAAAAATTAACTCTCCATCTGAAGAGCATAATAGTGATGGAGAACTCGTCAAATCAAGGAGAAAGCTCGATAGAAGTGTTTCCACTAGTCCAGAAATTGAACTCCGAATGTCCCATTCGGATATATCTAGTATTGATGAAGAAGCACAAAGTTCCCAGCCAAAACCAGGCTCCTCGGAAGGGTCATCCGCAACAAGATCAGAAGAGTTGGTAAATGAGACTGGACTAAAGAAATTGGGCAGAAAAACTGCCAGAAATATTTTACTTTACCCTTGGAGCGATAATAAAAAATCTCAAAAAATGTTAGCCCCTCCTCAAAGACAGAGATCGAAAAGTTACTCTGACTTGAGTTATTCTAGACCAGGGCCTGATGGAGATGATGCCGAAAAGCTGTTACCAGATCTTACACTTGAAGAAGTTAAACTCATTCTGATGCACCATAAATTTAAAGCTATCGAAGAAGAAAATGAGTCAGGAGGGGCAACATCCATGGGAGCTATCGCTGGCAATAAAATGAGAGTTCCAGCAATTGTTGGCTCTGCTCTGCTACCCGCAGCGTCTTTAGCCTCGTTAGACGGAAGAATGATAGGATTGAAAGGCTTAAACTTGCCCAAAGTCCCTTTGTCTAAGAGTCATAGTGGGATTGAAATAGCAACAAGTACTAGTGTCAGCAGCAAATCCTCATTCGGTAACAATAATCCATCGTCAAGCTTACCCAGGACCCAAACCCGACCTAGATTGTTGTCTCATCCAGAGTTCCTTATCCCAGATTCTATTCACACAGCACCAATCAGTGGTAATCAATCAGGGACTAAGAGATTTTTCAGACCGTATTTCCGACGATCTTCTCAGGTTTCAACGGTTAGTGAATCCGAAATCGCACTATTCCATTACTGTTGACCGTTTTTTTGCCATTTGAAACCTCATTCCTGACCACCTGCTGAGAAGTGAACTTGACCTGTTACATTGTTTACAATTGCATTTGCACAAGAGCAGAAAAGGCAAACCCTGCAAATAAATAAATGTATTAATTGGCTTAAAAAACTCAACTAATCTATAACACCGTGATCCAGATAATTACCGGTTTAAATAGACACACTTTGACTGTGGAGGTGGCCTGGATGGATGTGTGAAGAATTGAGTGCGTTATGCATCTTTATTTTTGTGAATAGTTTTGTTAATTTTGAGTTTGCATGAAAATGGCATGACACCTTGTTGTTGGTTGTATTTTTTTTTAAATCGTAATCTAAGTCTTGAGAAATAATCATTAATTATGCATGGATTGTTTTTTTGTTTTCTGAAATTGTTCCCGTGGGTTGAATGTGGCTTCCAGTGGTGATAGTTCCACGAAATTGATGTAGAATTTATGCGCGATATTTTTCATAGCTAAATATTGAAAGTAGATATAGGCATAATGTGTGAGTAGAACATTTCTCCTAAGAAAAGTTTCTTAATGTTAGCCAACTATCAATTTAACGTTTTTAAGATATAATAGAGTGGAGCATCGGAGAAGTTAGTTACTTTGGTGGATAAATGATAGGTAGAAACACTCTACAATGTCTATGGTGGCCTTTTCCTTTTACTAGATTTTAGGTATAACCTCGCTCAACTCGCAATTTGCAGCTAATAATTCATACACTAATTATGTCAGAAGCATCATTAATGCTTTTAATGCAAATTATATAGTAAACGAATAACACCATTTTGTTTAAAACTATTTCTGAATTAAAATACGATAATATTATGTTTATTCATTAGCAAGGGCTGATTTTAGCCGAATCGATGGTTTCCTTAACCAACCGAGCACTTGTCTCATTTATTGTTGAAGACAATTTCTCAGGACTTCAACATCTCTTGGAAAGTCGGAGAGTTGTTGTAGATGATCGAGATGAGGTATGAATGATTTTGTTGGTTCGTTAATGCAGACGCAGGTTCGAATTGATAAAATTTACTTCGGTCCATCTTTTGATTTAATGATGAATAAATTAA
>JAQGAA010001564.1:0-15198 GCA_034696425.1 Isotoma viridis | reverse complement strand
ACTAAATTTTTGAAATAAAAATAGCTTTTAAGCGTTCTCACCTGGTTTATACACTTGCTTGATCAAAGAATGAAGGTTTATCTCTGCAGAGTCAAAACAATCATAGTTTGGCTTCTCTGCTGTTTGCATCTTGTAATTTGCAGCAAGGCCTCGGGCTGCTTCTGTGGCCACGAACTTCAAGAAGTTGACCGAAAAGGTTGTATTATACATCATATAGTGGAGTAATCCAACAGCCCATGAATATTTTTCAGGTCTAACGATAACCGTCAGAAAAATACTTTGCATCATTTCTCCATTCAATCCAATTGAGACTTGAGAATCAGCGATGTGCATTGGTGGGTTGAATTCATTAGGTGTCTCAATGTCAGCATCCGTGTCTAGTCCTGGAGGTCGTGGACAAACAAAAGCTCCAAGAGCAGCAGCAATTGGTGCCAAAAGTGCTCTCTTTTTAATGCTCAAATGAGTTGTGTCGAAGACAGCGGTGACCTGTACTCACAAAAATCATTAAGGTTGTAAGTTAATACAAATGGTGAGACTATGGTCTGTGTGAGTCAAAAATTGACTTACATAGACGAACGACGTCGCCGTGTCTTCCACAAAAGTGTAGAGTGGAAGTTCATTCAATGGAAATGATGGGTGCTGAGTGCCTCCTGGAAAGTAGGTTACAACTTTCCAAGATTTCATTTCGGTTTTAGTTACATTTTCCAAGAATTCACTTGTTACTGTCAATCGGTTTTCAAACTCTTCTCGTTCTTTATCCTAAACATAATATGTCGTAAAGCGTATATATAAATTACATTGAAAGAATTATAATGAATTTAGTAGGAATGCAAATAAACGTTAATTACATAGTCTCCAAAAGGAAAGGGTTTCAGCAGTAAATGCTCTTCGAGCATACCGATAGCGTTAACTTCCGTTTCTTTTTCCGGTTTGCCAATGACTTGATGTCGTTCATCCATCGCCATGCTTGATTCTTGACCAACTGGATTCGTTGACCTGCGGCGTGGTTTCGAGGCAGCTCGTTTTGAAGTGGCTGCAAAATTCATGTCTCCAGAATTGTCTTCCTGAACCGAATCTTGAGCAGATTTTTCTGCTTCGTCTTGTTCTAATTTAGTACGTTCCTAATAAAGTTTACAATATAATTAAAACTTGTGAGCATACCGTCCTAACTGCTATTTATAAATACCTTAGGAAGAACTTTAGTGGCAAATAAAGGGCTATTCTTGAAAAACTTTTCAGCAATTGAGATCCAGTAGTCCCTTGGTTTCTTCAAAAGTTCATCAAAAACTAAACGGGGTCGCATCCTATGCTTGACTTGCTCTGCAGTTCCATTACCATATCGCTCAGACTTTGCTATAGCTGAAGCTATAACCAAAAATGGTTCTGATTCCAACTCCCTAATATAGTGCCAGCCAACGCGATCAGCCATAGCTCGTATTTCATCAAGTTTGATGGATTCATTATTGTTTTCGTCTGACAAAAGCTCATCCACCGTTTGCTTAGCAATTTCGATCACGTTATCAGCATTTGCTTCCCCACGAACACCATGAACGGTAATGAGAGAACATGTATCCATGTATTCCAATTGACACCAAGATATTCGGTGTGCATTTCCTGGGGTCACTATTTTGTTCCACATCGGACCCACAGCAATATGAGCGGTCAGAACTTTGATTGCCATCGCTCTAAGGAAACAAAATTATGTTTATTTATGAATGATAACAATGTTTTACTATTTACTTCATTTCTCACGTTTCCAAATCTGTAGAAGGGCAGCCCCTCCATCCAATGCAGACAGTTGCACAAGCATCTCTTGTAGGATTTCTACAGACGAACCACGCTGTGTTTACAATGGAGTTCTTGGAGGTTGTAATGGGATTAGTCCAAGGCTTTTCAAATGGAGTAATATTGGGATGCTGCAACAACACGATAAAGCATTGAAAATATGAAACCTACCTTTAGAATGAATTAGTGCTTGTCACATAAAAACAGTTTATACGTACGTTCTCAAAATAATCTGACTCATGATCATGCAAAACATCAAGGACATGCTCTTTGTTTTTGATTGCTCCAGTTATGATAACAGTCAAGTTATCTGGTCGGTATAGCTTATCGTAACATCGTCGAAGCTACAATTAAAAAAACAAGGATGAATTAACAGTTCTAGATTTTATTGTATAATGTATGTTTTTTTATAAAAACAAACTCTAGTTGAGAGGCGATGAGAGCTTCCATCATTCAACAACCGATTCCAGAAGGCCGGACTGTTAGGGTACATCGATTGAAGGGTTCCTTCCCAGGCCATTGCCCCTTCCCCAGCTTCACTCAAGCAGTAGCACTCAACTTCACCCAAATTTGGTTCTTTGATCTCTTCATCATCACTTCGGCCCTCATCCTCTTCAGGGCCGTTCAAACTAAGGCCTTCTACGCCAGTTTCTAGAGCGTCGGAATCACCTTCCGCCCCAGGAGCTTTCGCAGCTTCACCTACAACAATTATAGAATCCATAAAATTGCAGTTGCATGGACACGGACATGTTTTTACAGAAATAACCTGCTGCTTAAAATTAATACCCGTGCTTTTATCTTACCTTCGCCTTCTTTAACAAACTTTGATGGTTTATAAGAATATCCATGAAGATCCAAAACAGCCTAATTGACAAAATCAACACAGCATTTAAGATTCCAATAGAAAACGAATCTTTTTAAAATCCCTCAAATTATAACTCACCTCAATATTCTGAAGAAGATAAACCGAGCAAGAGAAGGTACCCAAGAAAGCTGGCTCCCCCAAAGCACAGCAAACAAAGCAGCTTTGATCCCTATCAGCTAAAGGGTTTTCGGCCCCATGGAATTGCCAAGCTGGTCTCAGCATATCACCCCTCATGGGTCTAGGTAGCAATCCTCCAGATGAATCCAAGTGATGGATAAGTTGTTCTATCCCTCCAGCTTCAGGCTGATCAGTACCTAGAAATGTAAATGAATTCAATATAAGGTACGGTATCATCCATACTCAATTGCATAACATTGCATGCCTGCCTTAGCCTTACCGAGACAAAAGTACCCGTTCACGACTTGGGAGTCCACATCCGCAAAGTAGACAGTCAGTCCAGAAGTTTTGGACCTATACTTGGTCACCCCAACTTGACCATCATGAGCTGGAAGAAAGTCTGGCTCAGCATCAAAATAATGGCTCATCTCGTCGAACCTTTCTGAATCTGTCACTTGATTTCGAAGACGTGTGTGTACACCTAAAAATATGAAGTAAGAAAACACAAGCAGTAGGGGTTTTGATAAGCAGTAGCACGAAGAGAAAGTTGTGAAAAGTGATAGAAAAAGAGAGACGAACAACAATGTTTTCTTCCTTTTCCGCAGTCAAACTTGAATAAAATGTTATATTGTTCCTCTAGAAACGTTCCTAGGAAACCCTTTACGTTCTGAATTTTTTTCATTTCCGATCTCACTCATTTCACATTTATAAGGACCTTCATGTATTTTCATTTATGGATGAGCTTATCCACCTCGGGGTCGTTCATAAACTATTATATGTCATATATATCCATCATCTTCGGAACTTACCAATGATACCATTTAATTTAGGGGAAATCACATTACGAGATATTTTTGAAAAGTTGCCGTACAGATACAAAAATCAAAGTTCGGCAAGGTAATATTTTATAGCTTTTTATAGTGTCAAACATGATGATTCCCTTTAAGGGAATGGAAACTTTTTGCAGGTTTCCGGTATAAATCTACATAAAAAAGCCCTATGCAAGAATTCTTGAATATTAATGATCCAGAACATTATGTTATGGATTGAAATACACAACATAATTCAAATTCTACTTTTTATTGATCAATTCTGGCTTTAATCATTTAGATAAATATTTGTATTTAAACACAATTTGTCCTACATATTACATTAAATGATTAAATGAGAAACTCAATCCTTAATCCTAATCCTCAGGATAATCTATTAACTGCTGATTTAAACTACATAGGAAGTCCACAGTTATAAACACATATTTATTGCTTAACAGAACAATTTTCATTTGTTCTTACTTCCTCCTGTTTTGGACAAAAGTCAATCATGTAGTCGAAGGACGAGCAGAAAGTAATTTCATGAACTATGCCAGCCCATATTTTCTTAGCCATTGGTAGCATTCCTTCTCTAGCTTCTAAAATTATTCACAATCATAGTCAACTCAACTGAATTCGTTTAAATATACGTAAACATAAAATATAAGGTAAAAAATTATTTTAATTACTCACGTCTGAATCCATAAATTCCATACTGTATCATGGATATCATTCCAAGAACAATGAATAAAGGCCGTAGTGTAGTATAAATAAGGAGTGCATTTTGCAACCGAATACTTTTCATTGAAATTGACAGTTCTTTAAAAAAAATAATAAAATGAATTCACCAACACGAAATCTAAGTTAATTTTTTTGAATTAGAAAATTTTAATTTAATAACCTAGCTTTGCTTACCCTTTCTCCACCAAGGTTTGTCAACAGGATCATCTTTAAAAAGATTTGCACACGTTGCTTTTGTAAAATTATTACAATGACGAGAAATTTCTTTAATTTCATCCCTCAGCTCTTGGGATAATTGCAGGATGTCTGATACTAAAAAAGTATTTTTCTCTTGAATCAATTCAACATTTTTAATAATCAGGTCGGCTTTAGTTTCCAATTTTTCATGTGCGACTGCAACAGTGGGACTAACACCACTGTTAATTCCTTGGGAATCATAGCTTTTTACAAACCCCAAAGTACATAACAGTAACTGGAATATTGATTTCAAAATAATTTTACAGTTCATTTTAACTATGTACTAATTTTACATTTTTAAAAGAATAATTAATCGTTTAAAATATCTTACCGATAAAGCTAAAAGGCACAAGCTCTGCAATGTTTCCTTACGCAATGACATGTTTTAAACATTTGCAGTCTTAATTATTAGCTATTAATTTTAAACAAAGTCCAAAACTTAGATGTAATTAAGCAAACTCTTCTACAAACTACAACTACGCAATGAAATTTATCAATTTAGATTTATTTAGAAAGTTAATAAATACGAAATTATTTTCATGTTTCGTTACGCCCAATGAACTCAGGCTTATTATCTAGCGTCTATAAGGTTCTATGTAACTTTATTCATATTAATTAGTGATATTGCTTTGTAAGAAATATACAAGTAATTATTCATTTCCATATTTTAGGTTCACGAAATGATCTAGAAGCTTAATTGATTGACAACCGAGTCAACTTCAACCAAAAATGATTATGGCTAGCAGCTTGGTTTAAAATCGAATTTAAAAAGCCTTAATTCTACCTTTATAAATAAGGCAAACTTCATTCATAAACCACAGTCATGCAAATTACCCATACACTTGAAAAGCTCAAAATTATCCAACGTCGGGTATGAATGTATAAAGTTTTGTTACTTTCTACACTACCTATTTACCTATACTTTGTTGTGTTCATGAATGGTTAAAAGTTATCCTTGAAACAAAAAAATGATAAGCTGGGCTGTGATAGCCATTACTATAAAAACCGGAGTTTCCATTCCCACACGCACTCCGAGAAGTCAACCATCATATCTGTAGAAAAATTCATCACAATTCTTAACTGAAGGAGAAAAAGTTGATTTCATGAATATTAACTTTGTATAGTAGTCATTATTACAGTAAAACAATGTTTTATATCACATCAGTCTTAAATGAATACACAAAATCGGCTTGCATTAAGATGACCCCTAAACGACAATTCAATCATCTGGTCTTGAGATTCTTGTTGTAGAATTGAAAGAAATCTCGTCTGGAATAAAGTTAATTTAAAAATAAATATATAACCCGTGGATTGATTAGCCAACAATGACAACTACTACAACTTCAACTACAACAGTTCCTAAACGATGTAAGTTTCAACAAGAATGTCTTTATTTTTTTGCAAAAGTAATTTATTTAAATATTTATTTTAGAATTTGTTTTATTGAAATACATTTTATAATTTCAGCATTTTGTATGTCCATTTTCTACTTAATATTCTACCCATACATTGTAGTTTGGAGGTTTTTGAAACGTTGGTTGGGACAGTATGTTTATAGAATTTGGACCCGGATTCGGGGATGCATAGCAAGATTCTTTAAACTAACATCATTTGTTATTTTTCTATTTATTTTTGGGAGTGTCTTAGTCTCTCTTATGGTGATATTTTCTGTTCAACAAGTGTCTGCTTTTTTCCTTGGAAGTCTTGGTATTTTAATATTTGCATTAATGGAAAAAATTGTATGGATAGGTATATTTACTTGTTTTGCTTTCGTTTTGTATAACCTTTAGACAATCTTAAATTTTAAGATCTCATAAATAAAAGAAGTCTGATTAAATACAAGTGTAATAATAAAGATTATTTATTGTATTGTATATTTTTCGAATGTTTTATGTTATAACCAATGGTTGTTGTGGGTAAGGAGAATGACGAAATTAATTTGATATAGCTTATTTTGTCAAGCATTGTACTTGTCCATACCCACTACAATCAATTTTAAATTAAAGTTAGTAAATGTTTGTAATACAAAAAAGTACGTCGAAAAATCCTGCAAGCACAATTGAAGAAATCATGTCTAGGGTGTTGTAAAACAATTTATCCCAAAACAATCATAAAGTGTAACAGTACATTTGAAATCGTACATTTTTATCATTAAAAACATAAGTTAATCAAAGAAGTTTCCAAAACTAAACTTGCATTCTTATTCTTGTCCTTATTTTAAGATTTTATTTTGTTTGGATCTTGTAAATCATTTTGACAGAAAGTCCACTACACTTTGAACGATTGGACGGTCAGCAGGATTCTTGCTGAGATAAGTGAAGACAGCTTCACTTTTGGAATTAAGAATGACATCACCACCCATCTGAACGGGATCATCTTTAACATCTTCGTAAGGTGTCAGTAATTTCCTATTTGAAATTAGCAAGCCAACGTAAAACTTTGCGGTTGATCGACTCCATACCTACATAGATGCAAACCAATAATTAGTAATTTAATTTATATAATAAAACGCTCACTCCTACTTATTAAAAACATTATATTATACTTTTTTAAATTCTTAAAATTTCCGATAAATTTGTAATCACTGAATAACCGCACAGCAATTCTGCAATAATTATTCTGCAATAGCAGGCTACCATATTGTTTTGCACGGAGCGAGTTCCCAACAAAATAAAGTATTAGGTATTCAGATAATAATTGTGCAAAGAAAGTTATTATTTGAGTTTTGAGTCCCAACTCGTTAATTGTGTGAAGCAATTCAAAGTTTCTCAAACAATAATATCATGTCATCAAGATTTGTTATTCTTCGGTTAAGGCTTTTGCTAAAATGTTAATGAGATCCCAATTAAGAATGAGATAAACGATGTGATTTTTTATGCATAGAGTCTGCATTAAGTTAAATTTAAAGTCAACGTAAGCAAATGTCAGAGACGCAGGCGAGTCATGTAATTTTTAAAAAATCGTATGGCTCATGCCTGAGCAAGCGTTACTCTCAAAATAATTAACTCCCACGCCCATGGAAATTGTCAGGAAAGTATCCCACAAATGCTTTAACAATGAAATTCCAGTTTTTCGCATAGTCAAGACTCAAGACATTCGAATACATTGTTTTCAGCTAATTTAATTCGGCATTGAAAAAAGTAATAATTACTTTTTTTGTTTTCATGAAATCAGAATGATTTAGACATTGAGCAATTAGAGAAAAATTAAAAAGAAATACAATGCTAAAAAATCGTGTATAGTAATTAGTAATTGAAATTTACCTTAGCAAAAGATCTCCACATCTCGAAATGATGATAAGCTTTTCTTTCTGGGTCTAGATAAACCGGAAATGGACAGTTCGCCTCTTCTTTCCACCTCAAAGCACCTTTTCGTTCTCCGAAACTGACAATGACCACTTGACATCCCAGCCTGGCTAAATCTTCCTGAAATACACATGACATGAGAATATAAAGACTGAAAAATTATACAAAATCATAAATTAAAGCTTATAAATAACTGCTTTAGCCATAAAATGTATTCCTTAAGTACCTTAGCCTTAGCGATGGATGTCACATGGTCACGTCACGGAATTCACGAAAAGTGCCTTAGAAATACTGTCCATGTGAACCGGTCATTACCAACAATATCGTTAAGGCATCGGATAGTACCTTCTGAAGATTCTAGGTCTTCGAACCTAAGTTCCTTACTGATATCGTCATATATCTCTGTTTCCCCACGTTGATTCACCTCGTTATCAATCCTCACAAGAAGGTCATCCCAGTTTTGCTCAAACTGTAAGTAACCTTCAAGAGCTTCGTTTACGGTCTCATTTTTCCTTCCAGTCGTAAATAAGTTTTTCAAAAATTCGTTAAAACTTTCTTCAGATGTACATTCCATGTCCCTCCACAACTTTTCTAATGCCTTGAACATCCCTAGAAGCGTACCCATGTGGAGTCTTGCAAAGGCATCGGCACCATTCTCTTGAATAATTTTGTCAACTAGGTCGATTACAGATTGCCCAGAAGAATTAAATTCTCGAAGAGATTTAACTGCAACTTCGGGATTGATGTTTGTAGAGGACCCAGAAAGAGAAAGGCCATTACTGGCACCTTCCATATTGATCAATTGACCGTAGCAATCGTCGTTTGTGGAGTTACAGATTATGACTGAATAATGATACTGACATCAGATCAGATGTGCCAGAGCAAGATGGGATGTTTTTGTTTTACTAAACAGACGACGAATCAATGAGTCGACCTACTTTTACTTTTACTATCTCTGCATGTGGACGTGAAAAGAAATAACTTGTTTTAAATGCAGTATATCATACATACATACATTGTTCCCAATCATAATATTTTTCAAATGATTTTCTTATTATATTATGATCTGAATATTTAGATCAACATAAATACATCCACACGATCATCAGGTCACAAATGTATATTATGATTCTTTAATAAACCATTAAATTGGTTTAAACTTTGCATGAAGAAACATTTAGTAAGTTAATTTACCAAACCCTCCAAAGTCAACAGCCTTTTAGAATCAGGGAAGATATAGGAAGGAGGTCCAATTTTCGTGCAGAGTGCGCTTATTTTTTTACGTTCCATAGACTTAAAAATTAATGTTCTTATGCTAAAAATGAAATTTTGCATAAAAAATGAGATCTATTCCAAAAGCAATCAAGCCAAATTCACTCTTTCATCAATATGATTTGAACTTATAAATATTTAATGTAAGTCTTTTGAACACAAAGAATCATAATTCTTATCTTCGCTTAAGTAACTTATGCATAATTTTAATATGCAAATAATCAATCCGCGTTTGAATTGTCTGAATGCATGTTATCTGCAACAACGGATCTACAACTAAAATTTATTGCGCTTATAACTTATATAGTTTATATCATTTTTTAAACAAAATTTTTTTTCTTAATGACATGAGGTATTATAACAAATAAGACGATAGAATACAAATAAGTGGACCAGGCGAACAAGCTATTGATGCATAGCACTGACGGGGCCCCATAATCCGTCTTTCGTAATCTGGGTTTCGTTCTAAACTAGGTTTCATCACATTCAAGTTTAAAATTAAGAGTTACGAGTAAGTTTACATTATCAAGGGACAAAGTTATCTTCCATATTCAACTCAACAATTACAAACACACCGAAATTAATTTTCGGATTTGTATAAACATATTTGAAATGTCACATTTACACCACTTCCACATAATATAAAATATATAAAAAGCACAATAGCTGATGACTATTTCCAAACTTTAATAACACCATCTGCTGAACCCGAAACTATAAAACTTTGATTTGGAGTTGCAACGGTAGCAAGATCTGTTATCACATTATGGTGGGCGTTTGAATGATGGTATGAGTGACCATTTGTGGAATTACCTGGTCCATCTTCGGTTCTTTTGCCTTGCATATTTGGGTTCTGGCGATTTCCTGTTACATCGGTAATAACTTCAACGCCATCGACAAGACGAACGGTAAAAGTCCCGTGTTTTACTGTCGACCCTGTTATCGGTTGTTCAGGCTTTTCGGGGCTTACCAGAATGTAAGAGTTACTTTGATAGTTTAAATCCCACCATCGAATACACATATCACTTCCCGCAGTGATGACCGCATTGTGAGATTTGACGAACGACATTCCAAACATTGAAATAGGAAGCCGCGATTGAGGATTTGGTTCTAGTGGCTTGGACAAGGGACTTAAATTGCTAGCCCAAAGAGAAAGATGTCTGCTACCTAAAAATACAACAACTCATAAGTTGTAAAATAAGAAAACTTAAATCTGGATAAAAAATTAATGCCTTTATTTTACCTGTTTCTAAATTCCACAGTGATGCCTCGTTTTGATTTCTTGGAGCTAGGAAAACTCCTCCTGGATGAAGTGGAGAAGACTTAAGCCTCCTGACTGGAGTATCTGTCTTTATCGTGTTTACAGGAATTTGAAATCGTAAATCCCAACAAGTTAAAATACCCTTTGATGTACCTGTGCACATCCAATTTTCGTCTTCATCTAAGCATACACTGCTGAGGAGTCCTAAAACAAAAATAGCATTTTATCGTTTGCCAGATATGTGCATGTAGTACTGAAAATAAATTTGTTTATTTGTTTCCAATCATAGATCTACCTCCTTTCAAATCTGACTGCAACCTAAAAACTTCTTTTGAGGCACTTCTGGTATCAAATCCCAATAGGGCTCCTAATTCAGTTCCTACAACTATCAGGTACGGAGATTGGGACTCCAAAGCCATTGGGACTCCTATGTCGTCAGCTTGATTGTTTATTGGCAAAGTGAAAATACATTTCGCTACCATGTTCTCGAGCCTGCAATAATAATTGTTTTCTTAAAATAAGCAGCCAATGCAACGATAATCTCACGGAAAAATGTATTTGACATGACAGCTCACCCAAAGCCATACAACAGCCTGTCATCAGTAACGCCTATTACATTGGCACCATGTGCATACGCTATATTGGTGATATTTTTTTCTCCTGGTAGACGAATATGGCAACGAGATCTGTTTGCAACATTTCTACCCTCCATTTTTTCTGCATCCCAAATCCTGACATCAGTTCTACATGCAGAAGCGAATAGTCCTTTAAAAGCTGTTAAGGGACAAATTTTTGTTATACTGCTGGAATGTTCATGCAAATGAGCAACTAAAATTCCTCTAGGCTTTTCAGTAAAATTAGGCAGAAATTGAGGTGCTGGACTTCTAGCACCCATTCGTCCAGATTGCATTGACGGCAATGTCCCTATATTTGCAGATGTTAATTGTCCAGATGATGACAAAGAACTGCTAATTTCGTTTCCAGAAACTGTAGATATCGACCCTGGATACACAAGTTCTTTGATTGGCGGAGTTGACATAATCAGAAGGTGACTCTGAAGTTGCTGCTGGCTAAACCCTCCATGGTTTCCTTTGACGTTTGAACTTGGAAAAATAGACGCTTCCCCAGTATTACTTCGGGTTCGTTCTCGTTGTTCGTTTACTTTCATCACATGTTTTTCAAGGAATAACGAGTAAACTTGATCAAGAGGAACGGGAAGACCTTCTGCTCTCAGCCGTATCAGAAACTGTAAAAATATAATTACATTCATACCTGTTCAATTTATACAATAAATTAACATAACAGCACAATTAATAACTTACGTTAGCCACTTCATTTCTATCTGGTTGTGAGCCTTTTCCGTCACTGTTTTTTAAAAACTCGATAGCTGCAGACAATAAACTGATATTGGATCTAGCGCAGCTTTCGTACACTTGCCTATCCAGAGGCTTTCTTACTTTGCTTAATATTGATACCTCATTCAACCCCCAAATAGAATTTGAACTAGGGTTTAAGTACGATTTCAACCTTGGAATAACATTACAAAATACATCCACTTGGGAAAGGGTGTTTTTCATGCTGGTTATTACACCCACACTAGCATTTCGTAACCACAAATTCGGATGAATTACAAATGGTATAACTTCATCTAATAACTCCATACGGTGACGACGAGAGAAATAATTAATTTCTGCCAAGCTTTTTACGGATATAAGTGCCTCTCGCATAACGTGCTCTTCAACATCTGACAATCCTTGTTTCAGTAATGGCACCAGCATTGGTGCGGATAGAAATCCTATGACCGATGCAACTGCAGGAGCACAGTGAAAGAAAGCAGACCTGAGATGCCAATCATCTTTATCATTGAGGAAGGTGATAAGATGAGACAACAATATATCATGGGCTTTCACTTTTCCAAAATAACTGCACAAGCCCTCCAACGAGCCAGGGGTCGATACTAAAACTCTCTTCACCACAGGGTCACTATCTGTTAACATGGTTGTTACAAATGATCCTATTTTCTCCCTCTGAGCGTTAAGCTCAGCTACAAATTGCTGCTTCCGTTCATACATGCAATCCGGATCTTGTAAAACTGATTTGAATGATTCTTCAAGATATCGCATTGATGTTTTTGCAATACGTGCCATGTTTCTAGCTAATGACGCCCTTACTGCTACATCTTGATCCAATTTGTCAAGAGCTGGAAATATGTAAGCTGAAAATATGTTGTAATCCGACGGAGGAATTTCGGTAACAAATTCTAAACAATCCACTAGGGTTTTTAAGGACTCTGCTCGTACTCGTGGTGAAAATTTGTCTTCAAGAAGGAAAAGGATGAAAGGTATAACTCGTTCAAGAATACTTTCATTCTTGAGCTTCTCAGATAGAATTCTGTATAAATCCAATGCGTAGAGTTTTGCTGTCACAGATTTTAACCCTCGAACCTCCGCAGTTACCAATGAAGTGAAGATCAAACTTAAGGCTGGATCGTCAGGTAAAGTTCTATGGGATTATTCCACAAATATTCAATATTAGGACATGAAAGCAAAAAATACATCATGCTTGAAAAAATTTTACACGTGGAACCAAAATTAAGCTTCGCAAATGGTACAGCATTCAACACTTACGTAATATCATTTCTCAGTTTAGCAATACGAGAATCTGGTTTAGATAAAGGCTGAATAGCTAGAAGATCAAAATATGACTGCAGCGTTGAATAAAATACTTCTGGGAATAAGCGGCCCTTGAAACGATTAAGGTAATCTTGTGCTGTTGATCTTTTGTTTGGATCTCTCTGTATCATATGTTTAACTAATTCTCTGGCATTTGGATCTTCTATTTGGTCAATTATAGGTGCTGGATCATATTTATCATTGCAAAACTCAAGCAGCTGTGAAAGATCAAAAGGTACCTTCCATCTTTCAGTAAATAATTGAATCAAACAGCACCTGTAAACAAAATTTGTTTAAAAATACGTATCTTTTGAGGTGTCAGTTTAAAAAAAAAAATTAATAAAACACGTAATTTTAATATACCCTGCAGAAAATATATCCATGGAAGAAACTACAAAGTTTTTTAGTTCATCTTCTTGAGTCAATATATTTTCCGCTCCAAGATGACTTTTATCATCATGAAATCTCTCAGGAGCTACATAGCAAGACCTTTTTAGGGCAGCGTCGAAGAAAAACCCGAAAATAGCGGATGGGTTATTCCTGGGTAGATACGTGGGTTTAAATGGAGCAAAGTCACATATCAAAAGTCTCAGTCCTAAAAAAAATATTAGAAGTTCCAAAATATTTGTCAACTATTAATTTAAAAATAAAAAATTGAATTAAAAATTCGTTGGCACGAACCAGGTGTAATAAGAATATTTTCCAATTTAAGGTCACCGTGACAGAATCCATGCTTGTGCATTTGGGACAATCCGCACAGAAGCTGGAAAGCGATCCACAGTTTTTCAGGCCACTGAATGAAAGGTCGGGTTGACAAACGATTATAGAGAGAGTACTTTACGTAAGGCCGTATCACGATAACTGACTTCTCTGTCACCTGAAAACAACGTTTTTTGATAGGTTTTAGTCTCCGGCACCGGAATCAATTAAGGCTTTGATTAGTAAAAAAAGCTATGAGTCAATATTCTCAAAAGGTCTTACAATTGTTTTAGTGTAAGGGAGGCAATTCGGCGATAGAGATGAGCTCAACTCGTTTCTTAGAGTCATCAATCGATCGCAATAAACTTGTATGGGTAGAGTATGTTCGTGTATTACAAATACTTTAACTACCATCAGCAGTGGTCCTTGTTTTGCCAAACATACTTTTAAGAATCTTGTGGACCCTACCCTACAATTTTAAAACCAAAGAACCATGTAATTCACATTCATGTCATACTCATCTTCAATGTGGTGGTATAGCTGAAAAAAAAAATTGGATCTTACTTGGAATCAAAGACAAGGTCAGGCACATCTGTCAAATAATACTCTACAGGTCGAATCACGGAAGGCGCAAAAGCTACTAATTGATTCCCCATTGTATTAGTTTAGAGCTAAAAGATTAATACACATTTAACATTAAAAATAAGTAATAACAACAAACTAACAGTTAGCTTTTGCTTTTGAATACTTATATTAATAATGTATGATTTAACTCAGCTCTGAAGTTATTAAAGGACTAACAACTAAGGATAGTAATAATACCAGTAACCGTCACTCCGTCACCAGTGTGCAGTGTCCTGGCTGAGGGCTGGGAATGGGACACATGGGAACTAAAGGTACTAAGGTACCTAGGCTGACGAGAGAGCTGAACCAAAAATGTTGATTGCAGGAGAATTACAAACTAGGAAGATTTCATAGAAAAAGGGACTGAAGTGAAGACTAGGGGTGGGGACATAGGAATAGCGTTTTTTATTTGTTCATTTTGTACATTGCATACACACTTTCTGTCTGTGTACTTTACCATCTCACCTTGTCAGTTGTGGAGCTTTGCAAGGTTTGGAGAAGATAGTTGACTTCTTGTACCTTTCTTGTGTAAAGTCTGTGAACTGTGAAGTATGATTGAGTCTGACTTTTGAATGAACAATTTTTGATTTTCGAATTTGTTAGTAAACCTGATCACTTCCCTACTGTGTACTACACAATTCATTAGATGCATTCAACAATTTCAACATTACACATTAATCTTCAGTTTCTCCAGACTTCAGACTTCAGAACACCGTTACTACACATACTAAGACAACAGCCCGCTCTGCACCTGATACTGATAATAATTTTTGAATCACCATTTATCAGCCATCAGAGAAGGTACAACAAT
>JAQGAA010001563.1:0-15199 GCA_034696425.1 Isotoma viridis | reverse complement strand
TAATGGTAATTGTAGTAGGAGTAGTGTAATGGTATATAGCGGTGGTGGTGGTTGTATTTTGAGTCATATATATATTGAAATCTATTTGAGATTTATAGTGGAGTGGACTTTTGTGGTCAATATTATCACTGCACTACTGTAGTTGTAGTAGGATTGTGATTATGGATTTGTACATTTGTAGTAGTTATACATTGTAGTTTAGTGTAACATAATTACTAATGTTTTTAAAAACTGTAATGATATTACCATTGTTATGACTGACTAGTAGTGGTATTGGGACTAGCAGGAAGCTGGTAAGCTGGTAAAGACTAATTCCTGGAATTTTTGTTTTGTTATTTAAAACCTTGTTGTTTTTTATTTTTTAATTAGGAAATGCAATACGGCTGACACAGAATGCATTGTAATGTGATAAGATAGATTTTATTTGTACCAAAAAACTTAAAAAGTTTGTTTTTAATAAGGAATAAAAAAATTGGCAATTCATAAGAAAAAAACAATTTTTGTTTTTCAGACCAAGAGTATAAATTCACGTACATAATTTTAACACATTTTTTTTCCTGAGCTGGCTTGCAGTTATGACTTCAAGCTTTTTTATCAATCACGTACTTCCATTCATCTTCGTCTCAAAAACTTCAGAACTAGATCACACTTTAAAGTATACAGAGAATAAGCTGAAGATAATTTAAATTCAAATAGCTTTATTTTGTCTCTTTAGAATAAATGACAATTAGAAAGACACTAAAAACAAAGCGTTATTGCAAATTCTATTGGAATATTATTCCAATGCTAAAACGGAACGTGACTTACCATTACTACCATTACTAAACAATAATTTGCAACCTAATATATTTACTAGGGGTTTTAGTACAAATCTTTATTATAATTATTATTACCTATTTTTCTCCTGAGATGATTTGCAAGATTGTAAAAATAATATAAAATAATAGGTGATAATATTATCAGGCAGACGATTCAAATCACTACTTTACCATAATGAATCCACCTTGAAAAACCTGGATAGTAATGTGTGCAATCGTAATAAACATTTATCTCAAGGAGAGAAATCATCAATAATATTTTTATAGTAATTTCCCCCTGCTAACAATGTTGTTTTTTACACATACAATTTTAACCCGTCTCTAAAACCAAGACGTAAAAAGTGTTCTAAATCTTAATGATTTCAAAACATTTCAAAGAAACACACGCAACAGTTAAAAATAATCAATTTGAAAAATCTTCTATTACCATTTATGACTTAAACATGCATAATTATTATTGTAATCGGAAGTGATTGAAGAACAATTTTACATTCCTGAATATTATATACCTGAATAATACATCAGAACATTTTTATGTCTGGTTAGTTTTATAGTGTAAACAATAGTCGCATTTAAAATTTAAAATCCACATTATCATCACCATCACCAATGTCTTAATAAAAAAAATACTACAACAGATTTAAATTTAAATTTAACCCGTCCTGTCTCAACTATTATTAAAGTATTCCAAGTCTGCTAATCTTGTTGACTGAAGTAACTATTTATATATATTATTTATAATACAAACTTGCAAATAGTTATAATAATAACTAATATATAACATAAGCTAGTTGAATTACGTAGTAGAAAATCTATTGTCGTCTTACTACATGTTAATATTGTCATTAGACATTAGACATATTTTTAAAGTTATAAATATTCAATTATATGAATGACGAACAAGCATATTTTTAGGAATAAATCACCATAAGGAAAAAAAATGTGAGAGATGTTAATCAAAGGTAGTAAGTAGTATATACAGTGTTGAATATTTTAGATTGTGCATCGGGTAGCAACAGCAGGAGTAAGGAGGTACCGGTGGCATCATTCTTTTAATAAAAAACTATTACTTCCATTTTTGGACAAGTTAGCGTATAGAGACACACGTGTAAACAGACTAGCATGTCACATTTGCAACAAGTGTATGCATGATATTATATAGGATTGAGTTATATTTAAAATTTTAAAATATCAATGACCTTTGTTCTAGAACATTTCCAATCATGACCTCTTTGACATTGACCAGACCACCCATCCCTTATAATAGCCTATGTAGTAGTTATATAAACCGGTATTTGTGGGGTTGCCCGTAATGATTATAAAGTGATAAATGATCATCATCGATTTAGATTAGAAGAATATTATATTGATGTTGCTCTTGCTAATTACCTTTAGTGAGTGAGTAAAACTAAATAAGAAATGTTGTACACATAAGTTATTATATTGAATATCATTATCATCGCTGTACATTTGAGAAGTAGCAAGAAGGAATAATGTGAATTGAAATGAGATGATAATTCAATTCATATTCACTCGGTAATCGTAATACTATTGTTTTGAACTTAAATCCGGACGGATCTAACCTTTTCTGGATTTAAATGATAGGGACATTGTGACTAGCAACGAACAGTCTAGTTTAGTTAGTTTTGTACACTAAAGACGGATAGGGAAATGCTGGTTATGATAATGGACCTGGTAGTGGTGGTGGTTATCTTCTACTCGTGATTCTAAAGCATTATTGATGTAGGACTAGTAGTAGTTGTAGTAGTGGTAAGAGTTTTCGCTACTACTAGTTGTATTTGGTTTTGTACTATTGGAGTTTTGTAATCCTTTCGTATAAAACTTATCTTTGTTTTTTTATTCGTCACGTATCCATCCTGAACCTGAAACAGTTTATTTCTAAGCAATAAAACCTATTGTCTGTTTTTATTTTGTTTGTAATGTATCGCGAGGTCAGATTATTAAAGATATAATATTTATATTTTTTCTGCTTAAAAGTCAAACGCAAAAGTCTAAAATTATACTTTTTGTATTCGCTAATAAAAGCTTTAAATTGAGCAACAAGGAAAATAAGTTGGAAAACTAAGGGTTCGTTTCTCATCTCTGATTATAATCCATGGTTCTATCAACCAATACTATGAATCCCATTCTCTTAAAAACCTACCTAAACGCTTAAACTAGAATTTACTCTCTAAGGCCAAATCAATTTAAAAAACCACCCTCACCGACAAACCCACATAAATAATTCTCCAATCTAAAAAACTTTAAAAAAACAAACTAGTAAAAATCAATTCAAACCGTTTAAAAACTTAACACTCCATCATCCACATCATCCCTAATTACATCCTTGTAAAAGCTTCCTCACAATACAATTGCCAAAATAATTTTTGCACATTATAATTCCTCTTCATTATCCTTCTTCCTTCCACATAATCATACTTCCATCCCATGCAAAAACTTCAAGAAGCTTCTTCTGCGCTGATTTTAATTATTTTAAAAGTTAGATTCGTGTGTAAAAATCACACCGCAACCCCAGACCCACGATCAGTACAAATGAAACCACTCTCAAGTCAAAACAGATATTACAAGGGATAAGACCGGTTTGTTCCTAAGAACATTAATTTATTCAAAGGATATTCATCCAGAGATACACACACAACTCTTTCCCTTCTCTCTCATTCTGGAGAGTTAACTCGTATTGTAAATGTATAATTTGTGAGATAGAATAGAATAATAACCAATTTTTTTATAAAATCCTTTATATAAAATGATAACGTAATGCTCCATCCATCCAGTCAAACATTATATAGAATATACAGAGTGTGTACTTACTACTTAACATTTTAACTACAAGTTTTTATATAATATATTGCAAATCCCATGCTAAACATTCGTGATCCATTGAATAAGAATCCGCATCATCATTTCTCATCCTCTCTGCATCATCATCATCATCACTAGGTTTTCTAAAGCAACGAAAGAATACTAAAGTAAGTACGAATGATAATGATTATAAAGTTAACCCATTCCCTTAGTAGTCTGTGTGTATTATAATATGGTAGATAGGATAGTATACAAAAAGCAAAGCACATGCATGCAACAATACAAAAGTACCATATAAAATATGTTAAATAGCTCTCGTCTCTCTACTTAGTAAAATAGTTAGTTTGTAGTCAGTAGGAGTTAAAGTAATCAGTAGAGGTTTTATTCTCTGTATACTCTCCAAGTTTTCTTCTTATCCGTGAAAGTCACGTCAGTTTTTTAGTCAGATTGTCTCTTGACTTCGTTCAGTGTGGATATAATAAGTAAAAGCAACTTTATACTTACAAACTCCAAGAATACTAATTCTTTAGGAGGCTCTTAAATAATAAAGAAAAGTGAAATTATTATTTTTCTTATTCGAAAATAATTTTATTTATTTCGAAATAAAAAATTTATTCTATAAAATTTTTAATCAAAATAAGAATGGAAGGTTATTTATCCAATCTGCCTGATATAATTTTTGCAGAAGGCCTTCCAATAGTTTTGCATGAATCTGTTGCAAGATTTTCACTCATGTCAGTTTACAACAAAATACTGTTGTGTAGAAATCCGTAAAGAAAAACTTTATAAGTGAAAGTACTTGGAAATATAAGTTCTTTTAAAGAAGGAAGATATAAATTGCAAGGAGTTTTTGCGATTAAGAAACTTACCTAGGCAAATAAAGGATTTTTATTATATTGCCTTTGTATTTTTGATACTCTCTCTGGGGGGAAATGAACTTTTCTTGAGGTAAGATATTAAGATTCGAAAGAATTTTTAATATTTTTTTTATTAACTCCGTGTAGCATTAGTGTATTCTTTTTTACAACCTTAAAAGTAGTTGTTGTCATTATCATATCGTTATATTATATTACTTTATTTTGTTAAGTTTCACACGGTATAGAGTGTATAGGTATTATAATATTTAAAAAGAAATAAAAATACGGGTCAATTCAATTCACCATCAACCATAAAATATTTTAATGTATTGTGTGTGTGTGTCTAGTACAATTCCACTCACTCGAGTAGATCAAATTTCATGGGATTCATCAATTTACTATCACCATAGGATTTTTGCAAATTGAAGAGTAACGTTAGGAATTTTAGAACTGATCAGATTACAAGAATAGTAATAACAAGTACTTTTCTTAGATGAGAATACTATAAAAATAATAATAATAGGTAATAACTAACTACTAAGCCATAGTAGTGGTAAAAGTAGGGGTATGATACGGATATTATTATTTGGAATGGAATTTGCAAACTCATTCATGAATTGAACTATCTGAGAGTAAATTAATACTTCAAGTTGTCTTTCTCTCTTTACATTTTTGAAACATTGATAATAATGGTGTATTGAGTATTGAATTGTTTTGGGAGTTGAGAATCGGATCTTTTATCAAATCAATATAGTCGAGTCAGTCCAATACTAATTGATGAGGATTTTGAATCGATTCTGATACCCATTTTAGTTTTGTGTATGCAAAGACACAGGTGATTTCTGATTTTAAAAGGGTTAAATACTTTTACATTTGAATAAATACTACAAAGATTCCTACATCTTCTCCGGTGCCAAGGCACAAGGATAAACTGCTCTATAGCAAGGAAAGAATATGTATATTTTTGTTTACAGTAAGTTATTAAAAGTACCGAAGGGTTTTATTTATTGTTACTGCTTTGAAATTCCAATTAGTTATTTTGCTAGTGAGAAAAAGGATTTAGAATTCAAAAATGCAAAGAGAAAGGGTAGAATTATTATTAGTAGTATTAGTACTGGTTGATAGTTTATAGTTGAAAGAATTATTCAGGTCAGCGCAAAGAGTTAATTTAAGAATTTGCTTTGTAACTGAGCCAAGCTAAATAGTTTAAAAGGTATAACACTTAAACTTTTGCTAACTATTAGCCACATCACTGTATAAATTTAACTAACATTGGATCATCACTAGTATCACTAGTGTTATATTAGAAAGACAAAGAGTTTAAAGTGTATTCAAAAGTCTCTTATGATCAAAGCCAAATCCCGACACTCCTCACTCAATCAGTAGTCAGAAGTACAAAGATATATAGTCAATAAATAGCCTGCAACACACAAAACAAGACAGTTAAGGTGATTCAGTATGTACTTAAAATAATAATAATTACAATTTGCAAATTACAACCTTCTCAAGGTGTTTCATTGACTCTTGGTAGTAGTGGCAGTGGCAGTAGTAGTAGTAGTAACCTAGGGTTTTCAGTCTCCACCTGTATTTACTATCTTACCTGTCTAAAGAGGATTTTGTCACTTCATGAATATGCTTATCGAATGCAGATATCTCTAACTCATATTCTTAGTCTAATCCTATTGACTGTTTACTTGTAGTATATAGTGTAACATTATTTATTTGAATCTCTTTTTAAATACTTGAATGTAGATTAGATTGCTTAAAGAAATTTTCCCTTGGTCTTTGTTACGTGTAGGTATATTCTCATATATAATACATCAATCGGTAGTTGGTAATTAGGTTTTTGCAATATGTAAGTATAATTTATGTTTTGCATTCATCTTTAGAAAATAGTATTCCAATGTTTGAAAGATGTATTATCTGTATCCATCTCTTTTTTCATGGGATGACCTAGCTCTATTTCTCACTGGTAGTGGTAGTAGTAGTAAGTTTGTATTTTTTCCATAATAAGTAAAACTTGTTATAAGTTATAAGATAAGGGTAATGTAGTTAAGGGTAGGTAAGGTGTGTGTATGCAAAGTGTTGTCCATTACCTTTGTAATTTTGTATTTAGAAATGTTATTATTTAGCTGAATTTATGCATTTAGATTATGAGTAAGATGATAATATGGATTATGTATAGGTATATAGCTAGCTAATGTGTTTTTTAAATGTAAATATTATGTAAAATGTCATTATCTTTGTTTTATTGAAAATTCTCATAATTAAAGCTTAAATAATGGTAATATGGTAAAGTACAAACAACATCTTTTTTCTTAAGTACACAATATATATAATCCATCCATTAAGATAAGATTAGTTTAAGAATATTGTTTGTTCAAAATATTCTTAAAGTTAAACCCGGACTATCTAATTATTCGCTGATAGTAGGGTAAAAAAGCTCATTAGAATGATGTACACAATCATCAGAAACAAATATGCCGTCATATTCTATGGTATGATGTAAAGGAATTTATAATTAAAAAAATCAATGCATCCTGGTCCGGTTGCAAAACCATTATTCAGAATATTCTAAACACTTTCCATAAAATTGTTATTACATTTACATTCCACAATATAAATGGTAATAAGGGTATGATTATGTTTTCAAAACAATTTCAAAATAATCCCTTACATTGATATTATGAATGGAACGAACATCGAAATTCAAAGAATGTAGAACATTTTTTAATGTCTGTATGTAATCAGGATTCATTACAAGTTGTATTACGTATGTTTAAAAAGAATTAACAATTTGCAATATTGCATTCTTCTTGTTGAATAAAATACTATTACAATAAATTTTTCTAGCTCATAGCGTATTAAATCTAATGCAAATATTATTTCTTTTAAATCCTCTCAACCCAGCTTTGAAAGAGGCTTCGATTGAATTACTACTAATCTCGTAACAACAAGAGTGTAACAACTGGTATGGGATTAGCCTTGATAATATAAAATTTATTGAATTTTTATCAAATCCAAAGTACCAAAGCAGATAGGATTAATACCTACTTTGATTTTTGATCAACAGTCAAAGTCCATTAGTTCTAATTGCAATAGCCAAAGCATTTGTCTTCATCAGGGGCAGTGGTACATCCATGTGTCTGTGTGTGTTTGTTTGTATGAAATATTATTGTGTTTGTATTGATTTGTTTGAAAATAAAATTTTAAACCTAAATTATTCTTATATAAATTCAAAGCAGGAGTTTAGCATACTTTTTAATGAATAAAAATGTTTAAAACAAGCAAGTTTGCAAGTGATTCAAGATTGATAAGTACAAAGCTGTGTTTTACAAAAGAAATATAAATGATGAAGAATTACCTGTTTTTCTTGCTTAGGTATTTTATTTCTAATCAGAAAACATGATGACAATAAGGATGATCATTTTTGATCTTTATAGTCTCATCAAGTCAAGGGTATTTTGTCTATATTGAATGAAATGAACTTTGATGGCTGTTAAGTTTTCAAATAAATATTGGATTTTTTTGGCAGGTCCTGCCATCCTTAATTTTGACATGTATATATCTATCTATCACTAACTGTCTGTAATTTGTCAGAAGTAGTAGCTTTGTAACAGTTAAGTAGTAAAAGTATAGTTAGTAGTAGTGTGTAGTACCTAGTTACGCAGCGTCGTGTGCTTAATGGGATGCATTGGGTCTGAACTTTGTGCCAATTTTTAGTTTTATTATCCTCCGTCCTAATGACATAGGTATTGTTTCGTATGAACAAAATGATCCATGTATGAACTTTAATGCGGAAATTTAGGCAAAAAAATGTAAGAAATTGTCATCACGATTATTCCTCATGAAACTTGAGAACCTTACGGATCTACAGAATACATAAAAGCAGAATATATATAGTAGATGCATTTTATTTTATATTTTATAATCCAAAGGTTTATTTCTCTCTATGGAAAAACGAGGAGAAGTTTTTATTATAATATTCTTATTCATTTTAACTACACTCTACACTTTTAAGAATGTCAAATGCATTTATTTTTTAAACCCTCTCTATACTCTCAAAGTTGATTTCTACTTCCCAATAAAAAACAAAAAAAAACATAATGGGATTATAATAAGCATCGAAACCTAATTTAATTCAATGTGAATGCATTTACGTATTGTGATTTGGAAGTAAATCCATTCTTTCATTGTTGATTGTTGTGTTTACACCACTATTTAATGTCATTGCTATGTAAGTTGTAAAAGATTGCATTGTGTTGCATATTGTTATAATGTGTGTGCATGCAAATTCTTTCTGGTCTTCTTTTTCCGTTGTTGGCTGTGTTTGTGTTATTTTAGTTTGGCTCTTTGTGTCGTAGTAGTAGTAAAAATAATACTTTATTGTCGTCTCGGTCGAATTCCTTCCTTTTTAGAGAATGGGGAAAGGGATATAAATAGTTTTTAGATGTTTTAGTTTTTTTATTTAGTTGCAAATAGTGTTTTGAAATTAGAGGACATGTATGTACAATATTGTAGTTTATTTCTCAACCAATTTGTCTACTTCTTTCCTAAGATTCTTCTTATTGTGAATTACTTTCAATAGCAGCAGAGGAGATGGTGGTGGTGGTGGTGGTAATAAAAAATAATTCTGATTACTTGTAGTCCGTACTAAATAAAATTGGCCACTAGGGCGAATTGTGGTCTTGTCTTTTTTGGAATCCAAATTTGTAATTTGTTTTTCTCTTTCTAAGAATTTGGAGAAAATACTAAATCTACATCCTAATTTCTAAATTGCTTTTGGTAGGGGAAAAAACAGTAAGCTGTTGGCTTTTGTTATAAAAGAGTGCGAGTGGGAGTAAGTAATTACTTTAGACTTAAGATGTAGCCATTCATGTGTAAGAAAAATTGATGGATTAGTTTGGGATTTGCTTAAGTGTTTCTAAAGGTAATTACTTGAGTGTAATCACCAGATCTGGTAATCACGTTCCAGTAGCATGGGTTTTTTCTTTGGTAATTTATTAAGATTATATGAGATGATGGAAATGTGTAAAAATTTACAAAAGGTCGAAAGAAATATTACCCTCTATAGGGTTTAATTATACGAGCTGTACTGTTACTGAAAGGAAACTAATAACATATATAGGCTTGATTTGTGTGGTAAGGAATTTCCAGATAAATATTTCTCATAAAATACGGGGATCCGAAAGTTACTAAATTACTGGTTAATCCCTACTTTTATAATATCTTACACCCAATTTTTGTATGTACTGAGAACAACTTTTTTTTGCAAAATGAGCAAATTTTTTAGTTGGAAAAGTGACAAAAAAGTGGGTGCAATTTTTTTGTTCTTTCGTTTAAGAAACATGTTTCGATTTCGGGCTAGTAACAAAGTTCAAACAAATCTATTCTAGAGCAAAAGCCGCAGGAGTAACTTATTATTACTAGTCAAAGTATTATTTATTGCGTAATTGTTAAAATAAGTTAATGAGCTTAGTGTAGTATATCTTAAAGCGCCATAAGTCTAGTAAAGGAAATCAAATTCACTTTTTTCTTCTGTTTAGTAGTCAACTTACTAAAAAGCAATTTATCTTTAATGCTAATGTTCAGGAAAATCCACAAGTTTTTTGGAACATTGTATAATATAATCTCTAATGTTCTTAGCACATCCATTATAATATCTTTCTTGTAGTATTATTGCACAATCATAAAACATATCGATGTAAATGTAATTGTTATAAATGTTAATTTAAAATTTAAGCACATCTTTTGCAAGGGTAAAAGGGCATTTTATTCAACAAGCCATAGTACTTTTAGTTCTATTGTATGAAAAAAATGATCAACTGGGTGTCGTAAGTTTGTAATAAAAAGCAGTTTTACGGACTAAGGTGAATTCAATGTTATGCCTGTTGAGGTTTGAGATGGAAAGAGTAATTAGAAATTCTCACGTTTATATATCCTGGATATTGTACTATATGAATTTCATGGAAATGGTTGCACTACCTATATAAACTTCATGAAAACATCGTGAGAAATTATAATTCTGCTTAATTATATTGATACTAAAATTTAGTGTTAATAAAAACACTACGTCGTATTATCCATCTAACTTTTGAATTACAAGTTATCATAACATAAAGTTTAACCTTTTATAAGGTTAAATGAGTAAAAAAGAGCAAATTCTTATGTAAAGTTAAAATTTTTGAGTTTAATTGGTGTTTAGGTACAAACACATTTCTGAGTTGACTTTTACAACTAGTTACACAATTTATAAAGATGAAGTTGTTTCTTACTCAACGCAGTTTACAAATTTCAACAAATTGAAAATTGTGCATTAGCTAGCTACAATGATGCGTACAAAATAATAATATTTGACTTGGAGTCAGACTGCTTTAATTATTTATGGATAATTGCAACATAACATGTTTCGAAAGCCATTTTCATGATTCATATCCTTCGAATCTATGAACAACAACGGATACAAGATATCTTTCTGGAAAGAAATCTGGAGACCCCACCGAATCAAATGAATAAAATCTAAATTCATAATAGATGATTAGGGGCTTAAAAAGTCTTAATTTAATTACTGAAAGTTCATTTATGTGTAAACGAAGGTAAATTAATGATGTGTCATGATAGTAAAGGCTGTTAAGGTTGTAGTAATAAAGATAATAATATTATTATTATTATTTTAATGATTATGACTATGACAAATCTCCAAGTAAGCCGATAGACAACAGGAACAGATACAAATAAGCATATGAGAAAAACAAAGTCATCTCAATGCAAATCAGAATTAGTCTGGGTTGGGAATTAGTTGAAATATCTTTATAAATTTCTACTACTATTTAGTATTATACAGAATCCACCTTTTCACATACATATTTAGACCAGAGATCATGGAATATTTCAAGTAATTTTGGGAACAGCTTCGTGACCGTATACACGCTCTAGAATACTGCTGCCAGTACAATTTCCAATAATAATTGTTTCCATATGATAAGCGTCTAATTTTTTGTACATAATATCGTACTATTCCATCTTTATAGCTTACCTTTCACAGAAGAATAGCTATGACTCAAACAATGGAATAATTGACTCAAATATATAATAATATTTATGCTCCTGGTTTGCTTCCTTTTGCTACTCCCACTTAATTAATTATACATGCTTTATATGATACATTTATGTAAATGCACAGAGATATTAAGTACAAAACGTCAGATTAGAAACATTCAATCGCTTAAAACTTGATGGAGTCAAATCATCAGTTATACTTCTGTGGGAAGGGACGATACAGGTTGAAATTTACACTAGTATTGGTGTGTGTTTTCTCAAGACATTCGATTTGCTTTAGTGATTTCAAATTGTAGGTTTGTAGAGTTTTGTGCGAAAATGAGGTATGTGATATAGAGAGATTTTTTTTGTTAAATTAGGTAACTGAACTTGAAACCTCAGTGCACTGGGTTAAGTGCAATGATATTATCTGCGTAGTATTTTTGAAAGGGTTCTTCCGGTTGAATTTTGAAGAAAAAAACTTTATCATTAGTTGGTGTTTCCCCTTGTTTCCCATGTGAATATTTGGTTTTTTAAAAGAGTATTTTCCAGAAAAGCTGTGTAAATTGTTTAACCTATATCTTTTACACAACTGTACTAGTAAACTATGATTCATCCATGGATAACCACAATTTTTTGTAATATTATTACATTGCATTGGGTATAATATCAAATTTTACTATTAATTTTACTATCATTGGTCGAAATGGTTCTCTAAATATTTTATTCCGAACATATCCTTTCTACATTTATTACTACACGAATTTATTTGACTTTTTCCTGGTCTATCAAAACTTGACATTCATGTTAAAGCATTAATTATTCATAAGCAAAAGTAGTAGCTGTATAGTAGAATATAGTAGTTTTGTGTAGTAAACTCATTTTGAGAATCTGAATGCGCATTAAAATCCCCCAAATTTAGGTAATACTATGTAACTAATGTAAAGTTGTATTAAGATTGAACCACAAACTCAAAAATTAGTGACGTCTCGATAAGAAATGCTAAAATTAGTGACGTTCCGATAAGAAATGCTAATTTTATGACGTTCTGCTAATACTATACTATGTGGTATATATTATAATACGTTTTACTAAACAGAGTTGTATTCTTGTTTTTTTTCAGGACTGCCTCAGTTGTTGCCGAGAAGTATCCATGAAACAAGTGGATTAACAAGTTGATCAAGAATCAAGATTGATTATACTGAAGAATTTAGTGAATCTATCTCAAACATCAAGTAATTTATCAACATCCATGAAGGATTAAGAAGACTTTGTGAGAAATATTAAATTCGCTAACTACACCTAGCTACTACTACACACTGTCTCAATAATAACTGAGATTCCGTGTGTCTATGAAAAGTTTTATTAATCTAGAACGTGAACAGAACTTGCTTCAAATAGTGAAACAATCATTAAGTTTTTGATAGAAATATCAGTGAACCGTAAGGCTTTCCCACTCACCTGAGATTATTAGCGGAGCAATTGTCTCGCAATCAGTCAAAAAGATGGAATCTCCTTTAAATCCTACTATTAGCAATAGTAATATAAATAACAGTATGGAATCATCAAACTCATCCTCAGATATGGACGAGGAAACTCTAAATATGAATATGGCAAATATGAGCGACTCAGGATCAGGAAGTTTGAGGCATCAGGATAGCCATTCAATGTTAAATGGTTACAACTCACAATTGGGAAGACCTAATATAATGAGTATGGTACATCATAAATTTCGAAAGATGTTCCGAAAGGATTCGGTTGATATAACTCAAAAAGATCCTTCATATAAAGCTGTATATCTTGGAAATGTTGTAACAACTTGGGCGAAAGGTGAAGGCTGTTTAGAAAAACCTGCATCTGGTAAGTTATTTAAAAATTATTAGTTTTATTGTCAGTTATATCGCTATATGTAAATGTAGGTAATTGATTGATTAATAACTATGATTACTAATTAAGTTATAATTGATTATTTTTACAGCGCTTCACAAGAATCACGTCCAAGGAAGAGGTTCAATAAAAATGATTATTAGCGTGGCTCCTTCCGGGCTAAAAGCCCAAACTCGGTAAGCAAATTTAAAAAAATTTCAAATTTTACAGATTTGAAATTCAAAATAAATTTTAACAGAGCATATTGTAGGTGATCCTTAACTAATTTAACATAATTATTATTCTCAATTAGGGAACATGGACTGACTGAATATTGGGCAAATAGACTTACATGGTGCGGTGTTCCTCCAGACTATCCCAAGCTTTTCTGCTGGATTTATAGGTAAGATTTTAATAAATAAAATCCTCATTAAAATTAATCAATGTTGATTATTTTAATTATTATTGCTGACTGCGCTGCTGTATGTAAACTGTCGTATATCCTATTGTGGATAGCTGTAATAAACAAAAGCTTTTTAGTCATTTGAATATGGAAACCTTGAACTTGTATTAATTTTAATTCAATGATTATTTTTGTTGTAGACATGAAGGTCGAAAATTAAAACAAGAACTTCGGTGCCATGCTGTACTCTGCTCGAAAGAGGATAGAGCCCAAAGACTTGCTAATTCTTTGAGGAATAGGCTTGCTGAAGCACTTTTTGATTTCAAAAAGGAAAAAATTTTAAGGCAGAATGCAAGACTTTCCATTGTCCAGTGTTTGTACAATTCCTCAGCCACTAAGAGACGACTTGTTCTTATGAACTCGAACTCACAGAATTATAAGCCACCATTGGAGAGATCAAAGTAAGTCATTAGTTGCATTTTGTAAAATTTTGATGGAAATGAAATATATAAATGAATTCAAAACTAACATGATTTTTTAATTTTTTAAAAACTTAGGTCTGCCCCAAAACTCTCATGTATTGAAGAATTTGAGGAAGAAGAAAATGAAGAAAACATGAACTTATCCCATATGACTATTTTCGAAACAGAAGCAGAACACATGCCAGAAATCCATTCCACAAACGATATCTCTCAAAATGGTATTGTATTAAATGGTGAAGCCAGGTTTGAGTCGAGTCCTTTGAATTTGAAAAGAAATGAAAGAGAAGAAGATGAAAGACCTGTTTCGCCTTCTGAAAAAGAAGATGAAAAAGTCGAGGATAATGAAAATGAGGAAGAGAGCTCAGATAATAAAATCAGTCGTCATCCAATCGGACACAGGAAATCCTATAATCATCCTGAAACGTTTCATCCCGAAGGGTCAAGACGTCCCCACACAGTTCCAATGGATGCTAAGCTAAACCTCCCTTACATGACTGGATATGACAAAGTGATGCATCTACTCGATATGCCCACTGGAGATACTCATCATCTTATGTTAGATGGAGAAGATGGTGAATTCGCTTATCCATTCACAGGTCCAAATTCCGACCCCGTTGCATCTAGTCCTGGTTCAGACGCTTCAGAGTCTGTAGTAGATTCCTTTTGCGATGAAGAATACGGAGGTAAACATGGAATGGGCAGACGAAGAAGAAGAAGCAGTTGTGAACGAAAGGCTAACGGAGAGTCGCCAGAGGATGAGATTAATGACAATGTCAGCGATGAAAGTGGTTACTCAGAAGAGGCTGCAGTAGTCATTCGAAGAAGTAACAATGGAGAAATTGACCTCTCGCTTAACCTTCATCCTAGTGGGTCACCACCTTCTTTGAAAAAATCCTCAAGTACAAAGAATTC